>KQ997616.1:21053-36121 GCA_001598015.1 Dorcoceras hygrometricum | reverse complement strand
TGAACATTCGTTTCAACCCTATCACCGGGACTTCATCGTAACTCCGATCGCCGATCAGATCGGACCGATTGATTCAGTTTCCAAAACTGAATACTATGATCTGAAAAACCATTTTTCATAACCCCAGTGCAAAATGACCGTTTTGCCCCTCAACAGCGGGAAACCCCGGTTTGACCCCTGTTGACTTTTAGGAAGTCGCACTCCCAAAATCCTCTTAATATGCTCAACACATTGAGCTGAGTATCCGTGCGGGAATCTCGAATCCAGTACTTGTGTGATCCTCAATGGTTCAGGGATACAGCTAGCCGTGGGCCCACAACCATTGTGGCTCCGAAATCATAATTCCGGACTTGCCCATCGGATCATGGTAAAGCGTCTAGCAACATCGCCCCATGATCCCCTAGGTATCACTGATAGTGCCTGAAAGAACCAGTTGGTCATGGTTACCGTACAGTACGGTCCTTTCAATCCATATATCCAGATCAGATCAACGACCATTGGTAAATCGAGAGTCGTTATAGATCCGATAGCGATGCATACATCTTGGAGATCGAATAGTGACATCGCGAGTGTAACTAGGTAAACACATTTACCTAAAACACTTCTAGTACTCTGGCCAGAGATTTATACACTATTATCCCCTCAGATAGCATAGGATATCCACGCATGTCTGCGAGCGGTGAATCCTCGACAACGATGCATCGACTCCTACATGCATCGGGGTCTCACCCAATCCTGACGCCTTATCCCCATGTGAGTCGGCAAACGGGTCAAAGTGAGACGCCTATCATGTAGAGTCTCAGTGATGTTTCGAGTCGTGAGGACTAATCAGTACAACCAAGACCTCGGACTTATCCACTCTACAAATGGTAACCACTTGGAAAGTCCGAACGAGGGTTGTTCGATAGATCACCAGGTCACTATCTATCTGCATGATCAGAACATCACAATGTTCCCTACCAATGAAACATGGTACTTCGCATCGCAGATACTAGTCTCGAACTCGGGCGGCCTTATCCTCATTTTGATGGCCCAATCGACTAGGAACATGTTCAGAATACACAGCGACTATTAGATGTGTTTCATGATAGCCGTCATACCCACTATCACATCTAACATACGCTTTAGTGCATTCTAGGTCTTTACTCAACGCAATTGTAAATCATCATACATACAATGAAAGTAAGAATGCCATATAAATAAATGCGAATATCATATATAAAGATTGTCATATACAATAGTCTATAAACCCACACACCACAAGTTGGATAGTTGGGCATCTACTCTAACAATATACACATTCACTCACATTTGAGAATTGAGAGAAACAGAGTATAGTGAATGTAAATTAAAAACTCTCCATTGTAGTCTTTGGACAAAGACGTAAAACAAGTCCACATTGTCTTTCGTCACTGAGACGTTAAAGAAGATCAAAGCCTTCTAGTGTATCCTTCCTGATTGCGGAAGAAGGGGAGACGTAGGAGATTCAGCTCCGAACTTCCATAAGCAAATTTCAACGTATTTCTTTACTGCTTACTGCATTTACATTTATGCATTTAACATTTGTTACTACGCTTAAAACATTTTCAAGGCATTAGATTATAAGAGTTCAGTTTGAGTTGTTTTTGCATGATTTTAATTCATACTCAATCTGTATCTCGGTGCACCAACATTCAAGAACACTGAGCTATTGCAGCTTAAGATTTATTGAACCAGATTTCTTGTGTTAAACCAGCTAGCAGAGCTGCTGGTAATCCGGATCAGCTCACGGAGCTTCTAGTCCAGTTTCATGATGATCTGGTTCATAGTTGCGTGCTGGTTTTCAACTCAATAATTTTAAAATGCACGTAACTCACGGGGTTGGTGTTTGGGCTGCGAGAGAGCTTACATGAATTATGGCAGAGCTCACGGACACCCCCCGATACCGATCCTAAATATTGGTATCAGAGCAGGTTGTTCTTGAATAGTGAATTTTTCTTTGAAATTTTTTTAAAACGGTTTCAAAATTTTGTCTGCTCTGATAATCTTTTGAAAGCTTTTATATTCTACAAAATTTTTAAGGCTTTCAAAACTCATTTTATATGGATAGGGAGAGCAATGTCTATTGAATTGCAGATCAGTTTCTCGAAAAGAAAGTGCAGCAATATCTATTCTGACGAGCTGATAGATTGCACGAGATCTGTGAACGCCGAGATCTCTAGAGCTGACGAGTCTATGTCTTAGGGGAAAATGGAAGAGATTCTGCAGATTGAATCTTCTATTGCTCCTCTGGTCTAAATAAATGAGAACCTTTGAGTAGCATAGATTCAATCTTTAAAATATCATGCACTTGTTTCACAAAATGTCTGATAGGATCAATATGACTCGAAAAACAGGCCTAGGAGTTCAGAAGGGGGGGTTGAATGAACTCCTTGGTATTTTAATTTTAGAAACCTTTAAAATTATTCTTATAAGCACCCGCTTAACTTAAATCCGAGTTACCAGATTTAAGGTATCTCAGTCTTAGATCAGATTTATCAACTAACAAATATTGTGCGGAAATAAGTTGATTAATCTGTTAATAGTGAAAGCTTAAATAAACGCGATAAGCAAAAGTTCAGGGTCAAGAGTTTGTTTATGGATGTTCGGATATCAATATCCTACGTCTCCCCTTCTTCCTTTTCAGGAAGATTCCATTAGAATATTTGATGAGTACAGTCTCTGTAAACACCCAATCACCGAGCCTCGCTCCAGGTGAACTCCTAGCAACTTCCAACAACAAGCAGATATAACTGCTGAATACAACACTTAGAATATCTATCAAACGGATTTATGTAGCTCGTTTGTTACAGACTCAACAATGAATGATACAATGGAATACATAGCTATTGAGACTGTAAATCTTATGGTTTTAACAATAAAACTCGATTACACAAGGTAACCAGAAGATGTATCTCGAAGGTAATATCTGTGAAGGCTTGAACTGTGAAGAGTTGTTCGAGATTAGGATACTGGACTTAGAACAATTTCTGCAATGTAAATTTCCAGTAGCTGTTTGAGCTTTTGAAAGATAACTTCAATCAATGAGAATAAACTAGAGAATGAGAGTAAGCGAGGGTAAGCGAGAGCTTCTTCAATTCAAAATCCAGCTAATTATACCCTTCGTCCACAACGGTCATTAAATCTTGCCAAGGAAACAGAGTCCCTTATGAATATGTGTCCATCGCATATCCTTCTCCACTAGAGGTAAATTGCGTTTCGTCAGAGCCAAAATTGTCGTCTATCCAAATTTGTGCAATCATTGAATAACGTCCTCTATATACTGTGTACTATTACCCAAAATAGCACTGACAGTGTTTCCTTAATTCCAGGCAATTGTACGATTCAATATTCACCATTGATCCTTTCCAATCTAAACATTCCAGGCAATTGTACGATTCAATCTTCACCATTGATTCTTTCAAATTTAAACATTGATAGCGCTTGAATCGATTCGTCATTTGCGCCTGAAATTTTTCCCTTTAATACTGTTATTTCTTCAACATCTGAATGCAACAACTGAATGTAGCAACTGATACTGTTTTGATGTCTGAACGATCTGTTAACCCAAAATCTGAATACTCCCAACAAGTCACTTCTGATTCAAAGTAGCTTTATCCAAAAATTGAATACATCCACTTCTGAAGTACTGAGATCTGAGAAAACTGAATAGATACTGTTTATTATTGAAATACTCGAAACTGAAACAATAGATCACAAACTGTTAATCAAAAACTGAATGCCCTATGCTTCCAACAATAGATCTTCCACTGTAGCTCACTTCTGAATGCACTGTTCCCGAAATCTGAACTGACCAAAAAAGCCAAATCTGTTTCAAAACATCGACCTGACAACAAAGAATGACGTCACGTCTTCTGAACTTCAATACACTGAAATGACGTCACTGCTTTTGAACACTTCGAAATACTGAAATGACATCACTGCTTCTGAACACTTCGAAATACTGGGATGACGTCACGACTTCTGAAAGTCAATTCGGTATGTGATAGTCGACCCAACATCTGAATTATGCGCAACTGTTAATTGACTACAACTTACTGACTGTCCAGATGTTACTTTTGAATTCAGTAATTGTTTTATATTTGTTATCACCAAAACTAATAAATTTTACCTTAACAATTTTCCCCTTTTTGGTGATGACAAAACTTAGCAGTCTTACGACTTAATAGGATATAAGCAAGAAAGCTCAAAGTAGTGCTAAATTTATATAACTCATTAACTAAACATTGTACAAAAGATTTGTTCAACAAAAGCTGAAATAAAGAAAATCTAAAACTGATTCTTTCCATATAACCACCATTCAGCGTTCTTTTTATAAGGTCCACCAGCAGTGCCAGATACACCACCAACACTACTGGATCCCCTTTTTGTCGAAGAACCCCTTCTATCATCTCTTCGGCCACTTCCACCAGAACCGCCTCCACCACCTCCTCTGCTTGCACTACCCCCACTGGGTCTATTTTGATCATCAGGAGGCGGTTGTGGTCGGCGGCTGCTACTCTCTTCTCCCTTTATGTCATTACCACGATTAATGTAGGCAACAAGTTCACCCAACTGAGAGGAAAGGTTGTTATAATTTTCCTGTGCCTGTGCACGGAAATCCAGCAGTTCTCTCCGAACAGTAGCAAGCCTCTCGTCCATGTCCGCTATGATGGCTTTTTTCTCTTTCGCCTCTTTGCGAGCATCTGCTTGGTCTGTCGATAAAATGGCAGTTTGAGTACGGACAGCTTTTAGGCCAAGAGAAAGGACATCTGTGTCATTACGAGCTTCCTGACGTATGCCTTTGATCAAACCGTGAGAGGCTTGATTCTGCTAATAAAAAGCGTCGAGAATGGTTTTATCAAGGTGTTTGATTTTGTCAAGAACTTCGTTATGAGAATCATCCAATCTCTTAGATTCCTTAGATTTATTAGAAATAATGCGAGACATAGAAGCCCGTAGATCATTAAAAGATTCTGAAACAACAGGTGGTAAGGAAAACTGAGCAACACCAGGGGTAGATCCAACAGCAGTTGAGGCAAAAACTCTTCATCCATAGGACTACTGAGATGAACATCTAGCTGGTTACTGCTTGATGAGAGAGACTGAGGATATGGAGAACGATAGACTGTAGAAACATCGGAGGAAACTAACTCTAGCTTGGTCTGTCGATAAAATGGCAGTTTGAGTACGGACAGCTTTTAGGCCAAGAGAAAGGACATCTGTGTCATTACGAGCTTCCTGACGTATGCCTTTGATCAAACCGTGAGAGGCTTGATTCTGCTAATAAAAAGCGTCGAGAATGGTTTTATCAAGGTGTTTGATTTTGTCAAGAACTTCGTTATGAGAATCATCCAATCTCTTAGATTCCTTAGATTTATTAGAAATAATGCGAGACATAGAAGCCCGTAGATCATTAAAAGATTCTGAAACAACAGGTGGTAAGGAAAACTGAGCAACACCAGGGGTAGATCCAACAGCAGTTGAGGCAAAAACTTCTTCATCCATAGGACTACTGAGATGAACATCTAGCTGGTTACTGCTTGATGAGAGAGACTGAGGATATGGAGAACGATAGACTGTAGAAACATCGGAGGAAACTAACTCTACTTCTGGTAAGAACTGCAAAATTGGCTTTGCAATAGAATCATTGAAATATTCAACAAAATTGTTTATATTTGTGCCTTGCTGAAGAACGTCGCAAAAATCAGTCGAAACCTTCTCAAGGATATCGACTACTGAACTCTTAACAACAATATCCCTGCAAGGATTTACTGATCCAATGGGGCGCAGACAACCAAACATACTGTAACTAATAATATATGTACACACTCTAAACCAGCCCCACGTTTTGATTAAATAGGCGATGCTCCCAAATATTGATCAGGCTCGATAAAGTAGCAGTGAGGAGCAAAAAAGTCTTTAGTAACGCTTTTCGGCACCTGTCGTTTATTTACAAAAAGCGACAATCTACAACTTCTTCTCCAAAACTCATTACCCTGTAGGGGTGTCCAGATTCCATCAATTAACACCATTGGCCTTACCCAGCAAGTGGACTTGACCAAAGAATAAAATTGTACAAGAACGACACCACCACTATCAGCAGAATCATCAAGAGATTTGGAACAATAAGGTCGTTACTTTATCAATCCGTGCTCTTTCTCCTGCACCATCAGTGCATCCAGTGATTGAAGATGAGCAGCAGAGAGTAAGTCAATAATTTGGGAATCCATGGCTGTCCACGGTTGACCCGGTGCAAAATATTTCCTATGTGATTCCACAAATTTCCGCAGTAGCATTTTTCTGTATTTGACAATTATGTACATTCGTCCCTTTACTGACGTCTCCAGAGAGGTTGTTTCCGCCCAATACAACATGTGCTTCTCCTTTGCGGCTATTACTCTGATTGATTCTAAATCAGTTAACTGGCTGAGAGTAAAAGAATGAAAGAAAGAAACAACATCCTTGTATAACGTGTTCACGTAACTGTACAAGAAACTCTATATCTCCACAGATTAGCTGAACCATCTTGCTGGCCGGATTTTCTTTCACAACATCAGTTGCTTCCAAAGGCTTATTTCCTTTGTCATGAGCAGAAATCTTTGGGAGACTGCCATAGTACCAGTCCTTTTCCTTTACTTCGTGGATTTGTACTGCAAGATCAAATTTAATTTTTGTAACTTCAGCAGCAGTAACTGACGGAAGCATCATATCATCAGAAATTTGCATCAGCAAGTCATCAAGAGACATCAACTCTTCATCAGTAGGTTGTTTCTAAAAAATCCTTCATTTTTCTTTCCGAGCACAAGTTCCTCACTAGCTCCAAAGTCCGCATACTTCTCCTTCTCATCCGATCGTTGTACTGGTTGTTTCTCAACCAACTGTTCCACATGCAACGGTTTCCATTGCTCCATCAGAATCACTGGCTGTTTCAACCAATTTCTCAGCTCCACGAGCAACAAATTCCTCGTAGGAGATATTAAACCATTGCTCCATTTCATCAGATTTTTGAACTACCGGGCTCCCAACATCTGTATCCAACTGAGCAGATTCATCAAGTACTATTTCAATAATGGTGTCCACATCATCAGCAGATGTCGGATCAACAGTTTGGATAGGTTCAGCATCGAGTGCTACTGATACTAGCTCCAACTTCGCTTTTGAAGGGGCTGCTTTCCCTTTTAATGTTCGCTTTTTGTTCACCACCTGCTCATCAATAGAAACAGCAGGCCTCTTTTTGGACACAACCCTTTTCACAGGTGTTTTCTTCACCCGAGATTTTCCTGCCAAGCCCTCCACATTGTCAACAGCAATCTTGTCGTTGATGGCAATATATCTCCCAACGGTGTTGACAATCAAAATTTTCAGTGGAGGGAACTCCTCAGAGTCTCCCAACTCCAAATCTGATATATTTTTCAACAGAATACAGATATGGAAAGCGTATCCTCTGGCTTGCCTCGTCTCTGGAGTCACCATATCCTTGAAAATTTTAAAGATCAATCTTCCCTAGTTTACAGACACACCCCCAAAAATATCAGTCATCAAAAGAAACCGTTCATGAGTCACGACATCAAAGGAACCCGCTTTCACAGTAATCGATTTTGCCACGATATCACTTTGCTCAGTCGACACATACTCCAGCTTGACGTCTTTATTTAGCACATGGTCCATTATAAAGTGATGCCTGATGTCTATATGTTTTGTTCTTGAATGCAGCACAGGGTTTTGAGTGATAGCAATAGCACTGGTGTTGTCACAGAGAATAGGCGCTTCAGAAGCATCAATGCCATAGTCCTTAAGCTGGTGTTGAATCCATAAGATCTGAGCACAACAGCTTCCTGCTGCTAGGTACTCTGCTTCATAAGTTGACGTTAAATGGATATCTGCTTCTTACTGAACCAGGAAATCAGTCGATCTCCTAAGAATTGACAAGTACCGCTTGTGCTTTTACGATCAATCCTACATATTGCGTAATCTGCATCACTATAACCGATTAGTTGAAAGCCTAAGTCTTTGGGATACCAAAGACCAACATTGGAAGTTACTTTCAAATATTTTAAAATCCTTTTCACGGCTATGTAATGTGATTGTTTAGGCTCTGCTTGAAATATAGCACACATACAGACAACAAACATGATGTCTGGTCTGCTAGCAGTTAAGTACAGCAGGGAGCCAATTATACCACGATATAATGATATCTCAATGGCAGTACCAGCTTCATCTTTGTCTAGATTGAATGATGAGCTCATTGGGGTCGCTGCTGCTGAACAGTTTTCCATGCCTTCCTCAGCAGTTCTTTCGTGTATTTAGCTTGGTTAATGAAAATTCCATTTTCCAGTTGTCGAACTTGTAAGCCCAAAAATAATGTTAGCTCGCCCATCTTGCTCATCCCAAATTTGTCCTAAATCAGCTTAGAGAACTTTTGACACAATTTGGGGTTAGTTGACCCAAAATAATATCATCAACATAGATTTTTACCAATAAGACATGATCAGCCTTAACAAATTTGAACAGTGTCTTATCAACTGTGCCTATAGTGAAATCATGCTCGATTAAGAATTTCGACAGTGTATCATACCAAGCTCTGGGTGCTTCAACCCATACAGAGCTTTATCCAATTTATAAACGTGGTTTGGATATGTATGATCTACGAAGCCAGGAGGTTGTGCAACATACACTTTCTCTGTAAGAATGCCATTAAGAAATGCACTCTTAACATCCATTTGAAAGACATTAAAGTCTTTTAATGCAGCATATGCAAGAAACATGCGTATCGCTTCTAGTCTAGCTACTGGGGCAAAGGTTTCATCAAAATCTATTCCTTCCATTTGCCTAAATCCTGAGCTACCAGTCTAGCTTTATTTCTCGTTACTATTCCATCTTCATTCAGTTTGTTCCTAAAGACACATCGTGTTCCTATGACTAAATGATTCGAAGGTCTAGGTACAAGTTGCCATGCGTTATTTCTTTTAAACTGATTTAATTCCTCCTGCATAGCTTCTACCCAGCTTGGGTCTGCTAAGGCTTCATCTATTTGTTTTGGTTCTATATGAGAGATGAAATCTGAATTGAAATGATCATGCAATATCTGGCTTCGTGTGAGAACAGGAGATTCGATGTTACCTATGACCTGCTCAGGTGGATGATTTTTGTTCCATCGGAGATCAAGTCCAATTGGATTTTCTCCTTGTTCTGCTTGAATGTCTTGCTGGATAGCCACATCTGGATTGTCTGTCACCAATTGATATGAAGTATTTGCAACTGGTGCATCAGATGTTGGTCGTTGTGTGGCAAGAAGAATGCCATTAAGAAATGCACTCTTAACATCCATTTGAAAGACATTAAAGTCTTTTAATGCAGCATATGCAAGAAACATGCGTATCGCTTCTAGTCTAGCTACTGGGGCAAAGGTTTCATCAAAATCTATTCCTTCCATTTGCCTAAATCCTGAGCTACCAGTCTAGCTTTATTTCTCGTTACTATTCCATCTTCATTCAGTTTGTTCCTAAAGACACATCGTGTTCCTATGACTAAATGATTCGAAGGTCTAGGTACAAGTTGCCATGCGTTATTTCTTTTAAACTGATTTAATTCCTCCTGCATAGCTTCTACCCAGCTTGGGTCTGCTAAGGCTTCATCTATTTGTTTTGGTTCTATATGAGAGATGAAATCTGAATTGAAATGATCATGCAATATCTGGCTTCGTGTGAGAACAGGAGATTCGATGTTACCTATGACCTGCTCAGGTGGATGATTTTTGTTCCATCGGAGATCAAGTCCAATTGGATTTTCTCCTTGTTCTGCTTGAATGTCTTGCTGGATAGCCACATCTGGATTGTCTGTCACCAATTGATATGAAGTATTTGCAACTGGTGCATCAGATGTTGGTCGTTGTGTGGCAAGATCTGTTCGCACATCATCTGCTTGAGAAATGTCTGTTTGGACATCTTGTGCATTCGTTACTTCAGCTCCAGCAGCAGACACATTTGGAGAGATCTGATCCTGTGTTGAGTCAACGTTAGTCAAATCGATGACTACTGGATTACCTGTCAGATCTTGTTGAGCATTGTTGTGCGGTGTGTCCAGTGCTGGTTCCATCTCTGCTGAATGTCTTTGTGGAGCCACGTCATCATCTGAGTCATCAATGCTGGATGATTCTAGACGTGTACATAAATCGTTGAGTCTCGCAGCTGAGTTGGATCTAAAGCTTGTTTCATCAAAGACAATGTGTGCTGATTCTTCAACAGTTAGACTCCGATTTTTGAAAACTCGATAAGCTTTACTCACTGTTGAATAACCTAGAAAGATACCTGCATCAGATTTTGCATCAAAAGCTGTTAGGTGCTTCTTACCATTATTGTGAATGAAGCATCTACACCCAAACACCCTGAAATATGAAATATCAGGTTTCTTGCCACTCCAGATATTGTTGGGATTGGTCCGGATCCGCACCCCGGCTATATGTCATTTTACAAATGTTTTAAAAGACGTATCAGCTGTTCAACGGCATCAGATTTTGCTTTTAAAAACAACACCCAAGTGAATTTTGTAAAATCATCAACAACAACTAGGGTGTAGTTCGTTCCCCCTAAGCTTGTTACGGTAATAGGACCAAAGAGATCCATATATAAAAGCTCTAAGCTTCGGGAAGAACGTTTACCGCCTTTCTTTTTAAAAGTTTATTTGATTTTTTTACCAAGCTGACATGCGGCACAGATCTTGTCCTTAGAAAAATTGATTTTGGGCAGACCAGAAACCATTTCATGCTGACTCAAATGAGCAAGAGTTTTAAAGTTTAGATGGTTCATTCGTTGATGCCACACCAGCTCTTGGAAGAGTTGGCTGCTAAGCAAATTTGTTCAGATCCCATTGGTTCTGACCAATTGATAATGTAGGTATTCCCTGACCTTTTACCTACCAATGCAGTCAGTCCTTATGGACTCTGAACTGTGCATGTGTATTGTTGAAAATTAACTTTGTAACCCTTGTCACATAGCTGACTGATTCTAATCAAATTGTAACGCAAGTTATCAACAACTAAAACATCAGATATTGAAATGTCACCGTGGATAAGCTTACCCTTACCCACAGTGCCATGAGCATTGTCACCAAAGACTATTTTTGATCCTCTGTGAGGTGTCACATATGTTAGCAGCTTTGGGTTTCCAGTCATATGTCTTGCACAACCGCTGTCCAGGTACCATATGGTAGATTCATCAGCAGCTTGTACCTGTTATCCTGCAATCATGAAAAACCGATTTTGGTACCCAATTTTATTTGGGTCCAGATAGGATTACCCCTTTCGGGACCCATAGTTGAATTACTTTGACAGCTTTCCCAGTATGATAGTCAATAAGCGTCTGTGCCAAAATATTGTGAGGTCTGTTGAGCTTTGGTTTGGTATTCTGACCATTTAGATCTCTACGGGGCCTAACCTTTTTACATTCAGACTTAACCTTCTTAGAGCCACGTCTTTGTTGGTTCTGAACAAATGACTTGGATCCAGCTTTTTCCTTTTCCTTTTCAAGTCTGTTCTTTAGCCAACCAGACTTAGAACTCTCAGGTATGTCATAGCCAATACCAGCTTTTCCTTTCTTATTCAATAGCTCCGAGATCTGGTCATCATACCTTACCGACTGGCATGGATCATGTATGACACTAGCTTTGACGAAAGCTCATCTTTTTGAACTTGTCATGTGCTAGATTTGATTGAGTACAAGTATCTCTAGAGCTGCTTTCACCAGTATTGAAACCTAAGCCAGTTCTATCATTCGCTGGCTTCTGAATCTCACACAGCTTGTCTAGAGAGATTGAAGACTGGGTCCAGGAGCTCATTATCTAATTTAATTTTTCAATTTCAGACGTGAGCTCACAGGACTTTGATCTGAAAAATTCATTCTCAGCCTTAATGTGAGACCTGGATTTGTAATTTCGATTGTAACGTTGGAATAAATCGATATATATATAGAGGTTTTATATCTCTTTTCTGGGTGTTTGAGTTGCAGTTTCGGGTTCCATTTCGTGTGTTGAACAATTCTGGAGATTTTGTAATTTTCGCATATTAGAGGTACCTGCTGGTTGGTGTGTCAGCTGATGTTTATAGTTAGCTGCTGGTCGATGATGAAAATCAGCAGAAGCGCGTTTTAGCGCGAGATTCCTGAAACGCTGTCGTTTCGTGAGGTTTGGTTACGCATGTGTTGTGATCAGCAGGTGTGTTAGTATAATTGCGTTGTGAGGGCAAAACGACTGCGTTTAAGTTAGTTGGCTCAACTGAACTATTTTTCAAATCAATGTTTTCAGCCTTAACTTCCTCGAATGTGTGAGAAAGCTTACGGTACTCTTGGACCATATCATTTAGTGCACTGATTAGGTCCTCTCGTGTAAATTCAACATTAGAGAAATCGAATACCTCGTCGTCAGATGTTTGATCAGCCATGAGACAGTGAACTTCCTCCTGTTCACTATCGCTTGAAGAAGAACTGCTTGATGAGGAATTAGAATCTGAGTCCGCCCAGCTTTTGGTGCTTTCTTCTGCAACCAGTACTTTTCTATCATACTTTCTGTTGGGCTTCTTGTCAGATCTTGTCTTCATCCTCCTATCCTTGGAACTATCCTTGGATCTCTCTTTGGTTTGATCATCTTTCTTTTCATCACTCTTGAATCTCTCTTCTTTCTTGGGCCTGTTGCAATCAGCAGCAAAATGTCCTAGACGGCCACATTAAACAGTTCATATCAGCACTAATTTTGTCAGATTATGAAAATTATTATAAGAAGCAGAAGGGTTGTAGGATCTTCTCATGAATTTCCCAAACTTCTTAACGAAGAGGGACATGGCATCGTTGCTGAGTTGTTCAGCAGATTTGCTTGTGCTTGGAGAGCACTGTTCAGATGTTGCCGCCAATGCTTTAGTTGGTTGAGATGTTGAGGATCCAGCTTCTTCTCTAGTTTCCAACTCAAACTCATAAGCTTTTTGATTCGCGAAGAGGTCATGCAGTTCCAGCTTGTTCAAATCCATGGACTCGCGCATGGCCATCGTCTTAACGTCCCACTCCCTGTGAAATTCTCTCATCACCTTAAATGCCAACTCCGGTTGCTGTATTCTTTACCCAAACTGGTAAGCTCTATTACAACAGCACTGAAGCGCTCATCAAACTTTGTCATAGTCTCTCCATATTTCATCTTAATAGACTCATACTTCTGCTGAGCCACAGTAAACTTATTCTCCTTAGTCTCATCATTGCCTTCACAAATTTGTATCAGCTTCTCCCATATCTCCTTTGCTGTGGCGCAGGTTTTAATCTTGCTGAACATGTTTTTGTCCAGTGTCTTAAAAAGAATGTCCCTGGCCACGTTACCCAGATTTGCTTTCTTTTTGTCCTCGTTGGAGTGCAGATAAGATCACTGAACATGGTTATAACCAGTTCATCATAGGGATTTCAGTCGTTGGGAAGACTGGATCTGAACTAGGTATTATATCCCAAAGTAGTTGGGATATATTCACTGGAGCTGGATTGCATGTCAACCAGTGAAAAAAATGTGTGCTTGCCGATGGTTTGGATGAGGTGTCTGAATGGACCAAGTGAACAAGCAATCACACAATGGATCTTGTGGAGAAGAATAGATCCGAGCTGGTAAACCAGATCAGGGAAGAGAAAACCTGATCAAGGATCCCAGTAGCTGGATGCTTATATGGGGAAGCAGAAGGCTGCTATAGTGGAAGAAGCAACCAGCTGGGAAGGAAACCAGCTGAGAAACCAGCTCAGAGAAGCGACCTGCTGAGTATGAGCAGATAAGAGCAGCTTAAGATCAGGAAAGAACAGAACAAGAGCAGCTTAAGAGCAGATAAGAAGAGAAGTAGAGAACATCTCGAAGTAAAGACCAGCTCAGATAGCACAACAGCAGATTCCATCAAATCAACGAGCTGGTGCAAAGAACCAAGTTGGTTAAGGTCAAACCACATTAGCGAGCAGAACAGATGATGTCCAAAGATAGAAGCAGAAATGGACAAAAAGCCAGCCCAGCGCAAACCAGAACCGAGCCAAGCTGGTAAACTGGTAAAGGACAAACCAGTTCGGATAGCATGACAGATGCTATCAAATCTACGAGCAAAGCGATTTGAATACAAGACTATAAGAAGACCGCTTTTCAGTATTCAAATCGATTTGCTATATTGTCTTCTCAAAGTACAGTGCTCACGTGCTTAAAGTGAAGAAAAGCATGCAACGCATTAAAAAAAAAAGGAGACAAGTACAACAGTGTCAGAAGACTTTTCAAACGGCTACAAACTTGTGTCCAACGGACAAATCTGCTAAACGGCTTTATATATCAAGAGCAGGAGAAAGAAGAAATTAGAGAGAGCCGAGCAGAGAGAGTGGGTGTGCAAAGCTAAAACAGAATACAAGTCTACTGCACAACCCTGGGAAGACATCGACAGACCAGCTCAAAGAGGACCCCTTCCCAGTTTCTGAGATTTTATCTTTGAGAGATTGTACATACACAGGAAATCTCACACACATACACATTCACTCACATTTGAGAATTGAGCGAAACATAGTAGAGTGAATGAAATTTAAAAATCTCCATTGTAGTCTTTGGACAGAGACGTTAAACAAGTCTACGTTGTATTTCGCACTACGACGTTAAAGAAGTGTATGTAGCCTTTCTCATGAGGCAGTAAAGAAGTGAGTTAGACACACGCAGCATGCGGGCTGGTGTGCAGTGGTGGCTAGGAGTTCTGCGGCTGTTGGTCGTAGGATTTGGTTGTTAGAGTAGATGCCCAACTAGCCAACTTGTGGCGTGTGGGTTTATAGACTCTTGTATATGAAAATCTTTATATATGATATTCGCATTTATTTATATGGCGTTCTTTACTTTCATTGTGTGTATGATGATTTACAATTGCGTTGAGTAAAGACCTAGAATGCACTAAAGTGTATGTTAGATGTGATAGTGGGTATGACGGCTATCATGAAACACATCTAATAGTCACTGTGTATTCTGAACTGTTCCTAGTCGATTGGGCCGTCAAAATGAGGATAAGGCCGCCCGAG
>KQ997615.1:0-25883 GCA_001598015.1 Dorcoceras hygrometricum | reverse complement strand
GTTCAAGTCAATTAGAATTTTGTTAGCCATAGCCGCATGGTACGACTATGAGATATGGCAAATGAATGTTAAAACTGTGTTCCTTAATGGAAACATTAAGGAAGAGATCTATATGACGCAGCCTGAGGGTTTCACATCTGTTGGAAGCGAGCATAAGATATGCAAGCTTCAGAGATCGATCTACGGTCTCAAACAAGCATCGCGAAGTTGGAACTTGAGATTCGATGAAACAATTAAGGAATTTTGTTTCATCAAGAAACCCGAGGAGCCATGTGTCTATAAAAAGGTAGTTAAAATCGCTGTGACGTTCCTCGTACTTTATGTTGACGACATTCTACTCATTGGGAATGATTTAGGAATGTTGCAGTCAACTAAAGTATGGTTGTCTAGTAGATTTTCGATGAAGGACATGGGTGAAGCATCCTATATTCTTGGAATACAGATCTATCGGGATAGATCTAAACGGATGCTCGGACTCACCCAAGCTACCTACATCGATACCATACTTAAGATGTTCTCTATGGAAGAGTCCAAGAGAGGACACCTACCTATGTGCCACGGGGTCACTCTATCCAAGTCTATGTGTCCAAAGACTGATGAGGAGATAGAGAGTATGGCACGTGTACCATATGCCTCGGCTATAGGTAGTATTATGTATGGCATGATCTCGACTAGACCGGATGTCGCATATACTCTGAGTGTCACGAGCCGCTACCAGGCCAACCCCGGCCAATTGCATTGGAAGGCCGTGAAGGATATTCTTAAGTACTTACGAAGGACTAAGAATATGTTCATGGTCTATGGGGGTGGTGAACTGAAACAGGAAGGCTACACTGATTCTAGCTTCCAGTGTGACGTGGATGATTCGAAATCAACCTCTTGATTTGTATTCATGCTCAATGGTGGTGCTGTCTCTTGGAAGAGTTCCAAGCAAGACACCATCGCGGATTCAACCACTGAGGCTGAGTACATTGCAGCATCAGCTGCTGCTAAGGAGGCCATTTGGATAAGGAATTTCGTCCAAGATTTGGGCGTCATTCCTAATGGAGTTGGTCCAGTCCCGGTGTACTGCGACAACACGGGTGCCGTTGCGCAAGCAAAGGAGCCTAGGTCTCACCAAAGATCCAAACACATACTGAGGAAATAACACATAATCTGGGATATTGTGGCTAGAGGTGACATAGAAGTTGAGAGAGTCGCCTCTGCGGACAACGTTGCTGATCCACTTACGAAGCCCTTGCCAGGACCCTTGTTTGAAAAACATCGCGAAACAATGGGACTGCGTCTGATGAGTAGTTGGCTTTAGGGCAAGTGGGAGATTGTTAGAGTAGATGCCCAACTAGCCAACCTGTGGCGTGTGGGTTTATAGACTCTTGTATGAAACAGTCTTTATATATGATATTCGCTTTTATTTATATGGCGTTCTTTACTTTCATTATGTGTGTAATGATTTACAATTGCGTTGAGTAAAGACATAGAATGCACTACAGCGTATGTTAGATGTGATAGTGGGTATGACGGCTATCATGAAACACATCTAATAGTCGCTGTGTGTTCTGAACATGTTCCTAGTCGATTGGGCCGTCAAAATGAGGATAAGGCCGCCCGAGTTCAAGACTAGTATATGCGATGCGATGTACCATGTTTCATTGGTAGGGAACATTGTGATGTTCTGAGCATGCAGATAGATAGTGACCCGGTGATCTATCGAACTACCCTCCTTCGCACTTTCCAAGTGGTTCCCATTTGTCGAGTGGATAAGTCCGAGGTCTTGGTTGTACTGATTAGTCCTCACGACTCGAAACGTCATTGAGACTCTACATGATAGGCGTCTCACTTTGACCCGTTTGCCGACTCATTTGGGGTCATAAGGCGTCGGGATTGGGTGAGACCCCGATGCATGTAGGAGTCGATGCATCGTTGTCGAGGATTCACCGCTCGCAGACATGCGTGGATATCCTATGCTATCTGAGGGGATAATAGAGTATAAATCTCTGTCCAGAGTACTAGAAGTGTTTTAGGTAAATGTGTTTACCTAGTTACACTCGCGATGTCACTATTCGATCTCCAAGATATATGCATAGCTATCGGATCTATAGCGACTCTCGATTTACCAATGGTCGTTGATCTGATCGGGATATATGGATTGAAAGGACCGTACTGTACGCTAACCACGACCAACTGGTTCTTGCAGGCACTATCAGTGATACCTAGGGGATCATGGGGCGATGTTGCTAGACGCTCTTACCGTGATCCGATGGGCAGGTCCGGAATTGTGATTCCGTAGCCACAATGGTTGTGGGCCCATGGCTAGCTGTATCCCTGAACCATTGAGGGTCACACAAGTACTAGATTCGAGATTCCCACACGGATATTCAGCTCAATGTGTTGAGCGCGAGAAGAGGATTTCGGGAAGTGCGACTTCCTAAAAGTCAACAGGGGTCAAACCGGGGTTTCCCGCTGTTGAGGGGCAAAACGGTCATTTTGCACTGGGATTCTGAAAAACGGTTTTTCAGATCATGGCGTTCAGTTTTGGAAACTGAATCGATCGGTCCGATCTGATCGGCGATCGGAGTTACGATGAAGTCTCTCTGGTGGAGATGAACTGAATGTTCATCAGTGGACCCGGGCCCTGGCCGGTCCAAGTCCAACACCTAAGTCTATTTAATTAGACTAAGCTTCACTTAACTCAAGACACAACAATTTAACCTTACCCTAAAAGCATTGGCCGCCGCCCTCCCTCCTCTCTACAAGCCACCGCCGCCGCCGCCGTGCGCCGCCGCCCGTCTTCTCCGGAAAATCGTTTCCGGTCAATTCGACGAGGAGAATCCGTTCGTGCTGATCTCGTCAGTCCTTCTAGTGCAGGCTGACGAAGGAGTCTCGTTTCTGGTCGTGGACCGGATTGGCGATTTCTACCGCAATCTACCGAGAAGAGCCGACGTTATTGTAACTACGGTTGGAGCCAGGCACAAGTGCCAGCAAGGTAGTCACCTAAACATCCTATGAATGTCGTAGTTTGTTATGTATTTTTTCTGTTCTCCGCTGCCTAGCCGGGGGGCGGATCCGGATCCCCAACAGAATTTCTATTATATAGAAAAGGGAAATGATAGAACTCGAAGAGGTCCGCAAGACACCCATAAATGTCGAGCTCACACCCAAACATCCAAGAGAGGAGATACAAGCTCCTAGGAGATCCAAGAGGATCTCCAGACCACCCTGAGGTTTGGTCTACCTCTTGAAGAGGGCCATGATGAGCCCAACCTTGGATATGATCCAAGGACCTTTAAGGAGGCACTGTCAGGTGCTGATTCATCCAAGTGGCTTGAAGCTATGGAATCTGAGATGAATTCCATGCATTCGAATCAAGTATGAACTCATGTGGATTCACCCGAGGGAATTGTTCCTATTGGTTGTAAATGGATTTACAAGAAGAAACTTGGAGCGGATGGGAAGGTGTTGACCTTCAAAGCGCGATTGGTCGCTAAAGGTTATACTCAAAGGAAAGGAATTGACTTTGAGGAAACTTTTTCTCATGTTTCAATGTTCAAGTCTATAAGGATATTGCTAGCCATAACAGCATGGTATACTATGAAATATGGCAGATGGATGTGAAAATGGCTTTTCTTAATGGGGATATTAAGAAAGAGATTCATACGTCTCAGTCGGAAGGTTTCACATCTATCGGAAGAGAGCATATGGTATGCAAGCTTCAGAAATCTATCTATAGTATCAAGCAAGCATCTAGGAGCTGGAACCTCGGATTTGATAGTACGATCAAAGAGTTTGGTTTTACTAAGAATCCAGAGGAACCCTGTGTGTATAAGCAGGTCAATGGGAGTGCTGTGACATTTTTAGTGCTTTATGTTGATCACATTCTACTCATTGGGAATGATGTAGGAATGGTGCAATCAACTAAAGTATGGTTAGCAAATAGGTTCTCGATGCAGGACTTGGGTGAAGCATCTTATGTATTGGGAATACAGATCTATAAAGATAGATCTAAGATACTGCTTGGTCTCACCCAGTACAGATACGTTGATACCATCGTTAAAAGGTTTGCGATGGATGAGTATAACAGAAGACATCTACCAATGTGTCATGGAGTGACCTTATCCAAATCTATGTCTCCCAAGACAGACGTTGAGTTAGAGGTGATGACACGCATTCCTTATGCATCTGCAATTGGTAGTATCATGTATGGGATGATATCTACACGTCCTGACGTAGAATTTTCACTCAGTGTATCAATCAAACCCCGGTATTCCACATTGGAAAGCTGTGAAAGACATCTTCAAGTATTTGAGAAGGACTAAGAATATGTTCTTGGTCTATGGGGTGGAGAACTAAAATTGGAAGGCTAGACCAACTCGAGCTTCCAAAGCGATATCGACGATTCAAAGTCATCCTCTGGGTTTATATTCATGGTCAATGGTTGTTGTCTCTTGGAAGAGTTCCAAGAAAGACAACACTGCGGATTCAACCACAGAGGCTGAATACATTGTTGCATCAGCTGCAGCAAAGGAGGCTATTTGGATAAGGAATTTTGTCCCAAGAGTTGGGTGTTATTCCTAATGTAGTCGCTCCAGTCCTGGTGTACTGTGACAACATAGGCGCTATTGCTCAAGAAAACAGCCAAGGTCCCATCAGAAATCCAAACATGTACTGAGAAAATACCAAATCATCCGGGAGATTGTGGAAAGAGGAGAAGTGTCACAAGACAAAGTGGGCTCCACAGATAATGTTGTTGATCCACTAACTAAGCCTCTGTCAGGGCCATTATTCGAGAAGCATCACGAATCAATGGGTTGATGCATATGGGTAGTTGGCTCTAGTACAAGTGCAAGATTGTTAGAGTTTGGTGCTCGTCGAGCCAAGTGTTGGCCGAGGGATCATGTAATAACTCTGTGTATGACAATATTTATTATAATGATACTTGAAATTGTTTATCTGGCACATCTTTATCTATACCCTTTCTTTTACATAGAAAAAGTCATCAAATATACAAAAAGTAGAAAGAATATGAGATGTTCATGAGATGACTATCATGAAACTCATATTTGGAATACTGTGTATTCTATATGGTTCCTAGTCGATTCAGCCACCGCTAAGAAGGATAAAGGCCGCTTGAGGTAGAGACTAGTATGCGATGTTAGTACCATGTTCCATTGGTAGGGGCATGGGGATGTCAAATGCAAATAAGTACGCCTTGTAGAGTGCACTGAACAACCCTCCCTATAGGATTTTCCAAGTGGGTCTTATTTATCGAGTGTAAAATCCTAGTTTATGGTTGTACACCATTAGTCCTTATGACCAGAGAAACATTGAGACTCTATGTGCTAGCGCTACACTTTGACATGTTTACTGACTCCTCTGGAGTCGTTAAGTGGCAAGATTAGTTGTACTGCCGAAACATATAGGAGTCGATGCATTGTATTCGGGGATTCACCAGTTACCTACGGGTTTGGATATCCAATGTGACCTCATGTATTTGTAGTAAGGAAATCTCTTATCAGAGGAGGTGGTAACTAACAAAGGAGTTTCTTTAGTTACAACTACGATTCAACTTCTACATGACAAATAGTTATTAGTTCTGTGAAAACTCTCGATATACCAATGGTTGTCGAATCGGTCGGGATATATGAGTTGAAGAGACCGTACTGTACACTAGTCATAATTGAATGGTTCTTGCAGGAACTATCATTTGATATCTAGGGAGTCATGTAAGCGATGCTGCTAGGCATTTAACATGACTGGTTGGGTACTATCAGAATTTGATTCTGACATTCTTATGATCAAGGAGTGATTAATAAGAATGGAGCTGATTAGGGTAGCTCATATAAGGACATGTTTAGTCCAAATCACGTGGAGATGTGATGTCAGGCCCGGATTAATAGCACAATTAAGCACATAAACACGAAAGCATAAAATAGGGGTAAAACTTTTCGAAATAAAGTTGGGCCTGAACCAAATCATGTCTTCAAAATAGTCATAATCAAAATATAAGTTTAAATCAAGACTCATACAACAACAGGTAATCTCAAATAACAATTCAGATACAGATCCCCGATACACAAAAACACAGGGCATCCCCTTGTTCAATACATAATAAAATAACTGGGACTTCAAAGAAATGGGGATCGACCAGCTGGGGTTCCAGTTTGTCCAGCTTGGTTACCTGAAGGTCCTGGAACTAGGCACACAGACCCAAACAACACAAAAGCAGGAAAAGAAATATGAGGTCAAGCCTCAGTACGAAGAGCTATCTAAAAACAACAAATCATGCAACATGCTATATCTCAAGTTATGAAATGCATGAGGCTGTCAAAGGAATCGGTCAACAAGGCCTGCTAATCAGCTGGCAGTAATCTAAATCTAGCCTCTATACCCGCACAGTGTATCAACAGGGGAAATCATCGATCCGTGATCTTCAGGCCCGCCAGCCATCACAGCTCGGTGGTATCCAGACACAACCAATCGGTCGGTCACTACTCCGATGATAGCATTGGACCTTTCATGCACGACACATCTGTCTTCCGGTCACAACGTGGCTCTAACTCAGGTCATCAATCAATCAATCTGGCTCAAGATGTATGCATGAATGCCATTCAATAATCAATTCTCAATGCATATAATATCAATACAAGAAAACAGAACATCAATAAACCACACAATGTAACATATGTTCACGAAAAAACAGCATCATCTCAAACAGATCCCAATAACAAGAAATATAGGCATGATCATGCTCATAGCTGTTTACAGCAGCTCAACCCGTACCTTCAATACTCAAGTTCTAGTCAACAGATCTCACCAGGCACGACAGATTCAGCTTGCACAACTGCTTCCTCACTGGTCACGCCACAACAATACAGCAGGGACTTCCCTATATCTCAAATCCAGGGGCTCGAAGGAGCTAAGGAACTATCGGGTTCAGCTTGCGAAAATAGTCTAGCAACACTGTTACTTCACGATCCTTCACACACGTCGACTCAAGCCTCCCAGCTAGTGTTAATCGAAAGAGCTACTCAAGACAAGCTCTACGCCACCGGTCTCAGTCCAAACAACGGCGGGAATCAACGGCAATTTACCGGAGAAGGATTTGGGTGAACAGTATCTATCGAGGGTTTCGAAGAAGGAGATAAGAAATATCGGGTTTAAAAATACGCTAAGTGTTGAGCAGCACTTGGTATATAAATCCTCGAATCACTACTGTTCTAAGCAATTCAGATCTTTGCTTAAGCTAAGGCACAAGTCTTCTCAAAGCTGATACCAGCTTTCGCTCTCTGCTGAAACGATGCAAGCATTCCAATGCTCTTCCAACTAATATAGCAAACGACGTCGCGCAAACTTAACAGAACGACGTAGAATAGCTCCAACAGCTGAAACAGACATCCTATATTAGCAACAGCTGAACCACGTTAACAAAACCAGTGGTCAACTCAGCTGTTGACCAACACGTAACAGCTTCTCTCGCGCACGCTAACGCTAACAGCTGCTTCTCGTTACACACTCACTGCTAAGTTGACTAGCGTTGACATCTGATCAATTCTGGAAAATTAACCACTGCTGACCTCCTCGCGCAAAAGCTCACAACTGTTCACGCTACTACTGAGAACCAACAGCTGAATGCCTGTAATACTCCGCGCAAGAAAGCTGATGGCCTATCTCCTCCCAGCGATGAACCTCACTTCTGAAACACTACTGGAATCATTTCCCGATAGGGAAACGCAACTGCTGGACACCAAACTCAACGTTGATTTCACTCGATAACCAGCAACTCGCAGCTGATCAACTCTATGCCAAATCTGAACACCCAGAAATCACAATTCCGTGATAAATCTTAATCCAAAAGCTGATTAGCCATTAAATCATACTTAACAGATTTCTAGTCCTCTCACTCTCCCCCACTAGAAATCGATTTCGTCCTCGAAATCAGTTAAGTCATCAAATCAAAATCACAACAGCAAGATAGCCTATTCATGACACACTATACTAGACACCATTCCTAATATACTCATTCCATACTGTCTAGTAAATCTCAATACTAAACAGAATCTCAATTCAGCAGCAAAATCACTCAATCACAAAATCAATCAAACTAGAAGTTACCTGAAACGCTGCTGCTATAGCTCAAACAGATGAGGCCACTCCTGTCTCATCTTTTCCTCAACTTCCCAGGTAGCTTCTTCACGTCTATGCTTGCTCCATTGGACCATCACCAACGGTATAACCTTATTCCTCAGTTGCTTCTCCTTCCTGTCCAGAATCTGCACTGGATATTCGACATAGCTTAAGGTCTGATCCAGCTCTACTTCATCAGTTCTCAGCACATGGGATGGATCTGGCTCATATTTTCTCAACATTGACACATGAAACACATCATGCATCGCTGCTAACTCATCAGGCAACTTCAATCTATAAGCCAACTGTCCAATCCGCTCAACGATCTCAAAGGGGCCAACGAATCAAGGAGCTAACTTACCCTTATATCTGAATCCCAATCGCTCTTTAAAGGAGAAATCTTGAGAAATACAGGATCGCCAACCTAAAATTCTAACGATCTGCGTCGCTTATTATCATAGCTAGCATATCTATCTTGTGCAGCTTTCATTCTACTCCAAATCAATTCAACCTGATCCTTCATATGCTGCACAAACTCAGGAGTAGAAAGCTGTTTTTCACCAACTTCTTCCCAGCAGATCGGTGATCTACACTTACGACCATACAAAGCTTCAAACGGAGAAATTCCAATAGTCACTTGGTAGCTGTTGTTGTAAGAAAACTCAACTAAGGACAAAGAATCATTCCAGCCACCACTGAAATCCATCACAACTGCACGCAGCATATCTTCTAAAGTCTGAATGGTCCTATCAGATTGGCCATCTGTCTCGGGGCGATAAGCAGTGCTCATCGCCAATCTCGAACCCATTGCTGCTTGCAAACTCTTCTAAAATCGAGAGGTGAATCTCGGATCTCTATCTGACACGATCGATACAGGCACTCCATGCAATTTAACTACATGGTCGACATAAAACTTCGCCATTTTCTTCATTGAGCACCTGACATCATAGGGAATGAAATGGGCTGACTTAGAGAGTCTATCAATCACAACCCAAATCGCATCGCATCCCCTACTCTATCGAGGCAAATGAGTCACAAAATCCATGGCGATGTGCTCCCAATTCCATTGAGGCACTTCTAAACTCTACAACAATCTACCAGGTCTCATTCTCTCAGCCTTGACCTGCTGGTAATTCAAGCATCGAGCAACAAAACCAGAAATCTCGCTCTTCATGCCTTCCCACCAGTAGTGAGATTTCAAAGAATGGTACATCTTCTTCTCCCCCGGATGTACGCTATATCGACTGCAATGTGCTTCATTCAGAAGAGTCTCTTTCAAATCAATCAAGTTCGGAACCACCAATATTCCTATAAATCTCAAACATCCATCAGAAGCAACAGAGAAATCTTCAGACTGACCATTCTGGGCCTTAATCTTCAACTCATGGATATACGGATCAGTCATCAACGCCTCTTTGATGTCAATCACAATTTGTGGTTCAACCTGAATCGAAGAAAATAGGAAGTACTGATCACTCGGCTGGAATCGCCAACCAGAAGTACTCAACTGCTCATGGCTCTCGAGATACTCAAGGATGTCAGCATATCTTTTCTACTCAAAGCATCGGCTACCAAATTCATCCGCTCAGGTTGATATTGTATCTCGCAATCAAGATCCTTAAGCAACTCCATCCAACGACGTTGCCTCATATTCAAATCCGACTGGGTGAAGATATACTTCAAACTCTTGTGGTCGGTGTACACCGCAAACTCCTCACCATACAGATAGTGTCGCCATATCTTCAAGGAAAACACAATCGCAGCCAACTCTAGATCATGAACGAGGTATCTCGTCTCATGAGGCTTCAATTGATGAGACGCATACGCAATCACGTACCCATTCTGCATCAAAACACATCCGAACCCACTTAGAGAAGCATCGGAGCACACCACAAAACCTCCAGAACCCGAAGGCAAGGCCAAACAGGAGCAGTAGTCAACTTCTCCTTCAGCATCTGAAAACTCGACTCACACTCATCAGTCCAAACAAACTTCCTATCCTTCTGGGTCAACTGAGTCATCGGCCTGGCTATCGAAGAAAACTTCTCAATGAAACGCCTATAATAGCCAGCCAATCCCAAGAAACTACGGATCTCAGAAACATTCCTAGGTCGCTCCCAGTTAAGAACTGCTTGGACCTTACTAGGATCCACAGAAATGTTAGAGCAGCATCTGAAAACTCGACTCACACTCATCAGTCCAAACAAACTTCCTATCCTTCTGGGTCAACTGAGTCATCGGCCTGGCTATCGAAGAAAACTTCTCAATGAAACGCCTATAATAGCCAGCCAATCCCAAGAAACTACGGATCTCAGAAACATTCCTAGGTCGCTCCCAGTTAAGAACTGCTTGGACCTTACTAGGATCCACAGAAATGTTAGAGTAGGTGCCCAACTAGCCAACTTGTGGCGTGTGGATTCTTGTTGACTCTATGTAAACGATCTTTATTTATGAAATTCGTATTCTTTTATGCCATTCTTAATCGTCATTATTTTATAATGTTAACAATTGTGTTGGACAAAGACCTGGAATGCACCATAGTGTATGTTAGATGTGATAGTGGATATGATGGCTATCATGAAACACATCTAATAGTCACTGTATATTCTAAACTCGTTCCTAGTCGATTGGGCCGTCAAAATGAGGATAAGGCCGCCCGAGTTTGAGACTAGCATCTCGATGTGGAGTACCACGTTTCATTGGTAGGGAACATTGTGATGTTCTGAGCATGCATATGGATAGTGACATGGTGATCTATCGAACTAACCTCGTTCAGACTTTCCAAGTTGTTACCATTTGTCCAGTGGATTAAGTCCGAGGTCTTGGTTGTACAGATTAGCCCTTATTACTCGAAATATCATTGAGGCTCTACATGATAGGCGCCTCACTTTGACCCGTTTACCGACTCAGTTGGGGTCATCAGGTGGCGGGGTTGGGTGAGGTCCCGATGCATGTAGGAGTCGATGATTCGTTGTCGAGGATTCACCGCTCGCCCTTGTGCGTGGATATCATCTGCTATCTGAGGAGATAATAGTGTGTCAAATCTCTGGCCAGATTACTAGATGTGTTTTGGGTAAATGGGTTTGCCTAGTAACACACGCGATGTTACTATTTGATCTCCAAGATGTATGCATGGTTATTGGATCTCTAGCGACTCTCGATTTACCAATGGTCGTTGATCTGATTGGGATATTTGTGTTGAAAGGACCGTACTGTACGCTAACCATGACCGACTGGTTCTTTCAGGAACTATCAGTTATACCTAGGGGATCATGGGGCGATGTTGCTAGACGCTTTACCATGATCCGATGGGTTAGTCCGAAAATGTGGTTTCGGAGTCACAAATGTTGTGAGCCCACGACTAGCTGTATCCCTGAACCATTGAGGATCACACAAGTACTGGTTTCTCAATTCCTGTACAAAAATTAAGCTCAATTTGTTGATTATAGAAGGAGAAAGGATGGAAGTGCGACTTCCTAAAATTAAATAGGGTCAAAATACAATTTCCCCAAGCTTGGGCTAGTTTGACTATCCTTAAAGCTTACAGGGGCCAAACTGCTATTTTGGATTAGGTGGTCCGAAAAATTGTTTTCACATCATAATGCTCACTTTTGTAAACTGTGTAGATCGGTCCGACCTGATCATTGATCGGGATTATGATGGAGCCACAATGATGGACTTGAAACCAATGTTCATCCTGGGCCTGGGCCCGACCCAAGCCCATTAAGCTGGTTCAAGCCCATGGAAAATCTATAAATAGAGGCCCTTGGGTATTCACTTAAAACGTACCAAAAGCTCTCCAGCTTATATTTTTCTTTCCTCTCCTCTCCTCCCCCACCGCCGCCGTCGTCGCCCGCCGTCGACGCCGCCGCCGTCGGAAATCTCGTTCCCACCGTTCCAGCGAGGAGATTCCGTCCGTGAAATCTTCGTCGAGTTTTCTAGTGCAGACCGGCGAAGGAATTGGGATTCCAATCGTGGACCGGATTAGGAGGCCAAAATCGCCAATCGTTGAAGTGCCGATTTCCTCGTGAAATTGGTCGGAGCCAGGCGCCTAGATGCCAGCAAGGTACCATTCTAAACATCCTATGTATGTTTATGAATGTTTTTACAGGTGTATTGATCGTTCTCGGGCTCCAAAATTTTAATTCTTCTGCTGCGCCCCGGGAGCGGGATCCGGATCCGCCGCTGTGCCAACAAGAAATTCCTTGCGCTGAAATCACATGACCCAAGAAAATAACTCTGTCTAGCCAAAAGTCACACTTGCTAAACTTGGTATACAATTGTGAGTCTCTCAGTCTCTGCATCACTAGCCTCAAGTGCTCTTTATGCTCTCTGAAACTCCTCGAATACACCAAGATGTCATCTATGAAGACAATCATGAACCGATCGATGTACTCGCTAAAGACGGGATTCATCAAATCCATGAACACAGCAGGAGCATTCGTCAATCCAAACGGCATCACAAGAAACTCATAATGCCTGTATCTCGTTCAGAAAGCTGTCTTCGCTACATCAGCGTCTCTAATCCGCAACTGATGATAGCCAGATCGCAAATCAATCTTTGAGTACACAGCCGATCCTTGTAACTGATCGAACAAGTCATCAATCCTCGGCAACGGATACTTGTTCTTCACTGTTGCTTTGTTCAATTTCCGAAAATCAACGCACATCCTCATAGATCCATATTTCTTCTTCACAACAGAATTGGAGCTCCCCAAGGCGACATACTCGGTCAAATGAAGCCTTTCTCAAGAAGATCTCTCAACTGATCCTTGAGCTCTTTCAACTCTGCTGGCGCCAACCGATACGGAGCTCTAGAAATTGGTGCTGTACCAGGCACCAACTCTATACTGAAGTCGATCTCTCTTCTCGGAGGAAATCCAAGAATCTCGTTTGGAAACACATCTGGGAACTCTTGAGAAATCGAAACATCGCTCAACTCCACTCTCGACTCACGGGAAACATCTAGGGCATAGATCATAAACCCTGAATTCTCCAGCGACAACAACCTAAACATCTCCATGGCGGACACCATAGGAATCTTAGGTCGCGAATCAGCACCGTAGAACTCCTATTTCTCTCCAGATCGAGGCCTAAACCTCACAACACCATGGAAACAATCAACGGTCGCTCTATTCTCAGTCAGCACATCCATAAGATTCAATAAAAATCTCGAATTCCCAAAACAATCAGATTGGTCATCAAAACATGCTCATCAAATCAAATCAAGCAATCCAACACCACCCGTCGGGACAACAGACTCACACCAGCAGGGGTGGACACGGAGAAAACATCACACAGTGGGGAAGAACACAACCCATGCTCATACACAAACAACTCAGAAATGAAAGAGTGTGATGCTCCAGTGTCAATCAAAACTCGTGCAAGAAAATCAAAGATAAAGCATGTACCTTAAATCACTCCCATAGATATCTCATCATCCTGATCTCTCGTCAAGGCATTCGCTTGAGCCTGCTGCGGTCCCAGAAACTGAGGTCTCGAAGGTACTCCAAACCTAGAAGGCTCACGAGGTTGGAATCCTGAACGTTGGGACGGAACAAAAGGCTGCTGTCGCTGCGAAGAACCACCAGCGGAACCTTGCTGCGACTGACCCAAAGACTGCCCTCCCATCAAAGGACATGCTCTAGAAAAATGTCCCGGTTGTCCACAAAGGTGACAAAGACCTCAAACTCCATGACACTGCGAAGTCTCATGCTTCCCTCCGCACTGTCCACAAAACGCACCACCAGAACTACTGCCACCAGAACTCGTAGAACCAGAGGAACTCGAATGCGCCTTCTTCTTAAACTGTTTTCCTCGCGGTTTGAACCTCTGACGATTTGATTGCTGCGACCCTTGAGGATACTGGAACGACTGTGACACATCTTGCATCGGTTGAAACGAGCGCCCTACCGAAGGCTGAACCAGAGCCTGTGCCTCCAACAAACTCTCCTCAATATCTACAGCCCTATCCACGGCCTCAGCATACGTCGCAGGTGAACCAGACAACACCATCCGGAACAAATCAGGTCTCAAAACCATCAGAAACTTGTTCCTCTTAGTCTTCTCCTGGTTAGCAACATGGGGAACATACATCAAAAGCGAAGAGAACTGTCTGGCATACTCGGCCACCTTCATATTCCCTTGCTTCAAGTTGTCGAACTCTCGCTCACGGCTGTTGTAGTAGGACTCTAGGGTATACTCATGTCGAAACGCTGCACAGAAGCTCTCCCAAGTAATCACAACACCCCTAGCTTCAACCTCTTCTCGGGAGCGTACTCCAAAGTATCAAACAACTCTTCCATCTGAACTAGCCAACCTTCAGCCATCAAACCTCCCTCAGTGCCCGCGAACGTAGGGGTATTCGTCCGCTGAAACCTCGCAAGAACTAACTCCATCTCGCCAATCTGTCTCGTCACATCCTCAACCTCTGCCTGTCTCTCTCGACGACGCAAAGGAATATTCTGCTGAATGCCCTCATCACTATCCGAGGCCTTAGACTCCTCAGCGGAACGTCTAGCAGTCCTACCTCTACCTCTCCTCGGAGGCATCTAAACAAGTCTCAGGGTAAGAACTAACAGCAAATAAATCATAGAAGCAAGTAAAATAATCACATAAGCCACAGAGTCAATCAAAATCAAATCCAAACTCTGTGCCTAGACTCGAGTGTGATCAAAGAAAAACGAGCTTATCCCAGTTTAAGCTCTGATACCAAAAAAGTCAGGCCCCGTGCTAATTAACAGGGATTAATAGCACAATTAAGCACATAAACACGGAAGCATAAATTAGGGGTAAAAATTTTCGAAATAAAGTTGGGCAAAAATTTTCGAAATAAAGTTGGGACTGAACCAAATCATGTCTTCAAAATAGTCATAATGAAAATATAAGTTTTAATCAAGACTCATACAACAACAGGTAATCTCAAATAACAATTCAGATACAGATCCCCGATACACAAAAACACAGGGCATCCCCTGGTTCGATACATAATAAAATAACTTGGACATTCAAAGAAATGGGGATCGACCAGCTGGGGTTCCAGTCTGTCCAGCTTGGTTACTTGAAGGTCCTGAAACTGGGCACACAGACCCAAACAACACAAAAACAGGAAAAGAAATACGAGGTCAAGCCTCAGTACGAAGAGCTATCTAAATACAGAAAATCATGCAACATGCTATATCTCAAGTTATGAAATGCATGAGGCTGTCAAAGGAATCGGTCAACAAGGCCTGCTAATCAGCTGGCAGTAATCTCAATCGAGCCTCTATACCCGCATAGTGTGTCAATCGAGGAAATCATCGGTCCGTGATCTTCAGGCCCGCCAGCCATCACAGCTCGGTGGTATTCAGACACAACCAATCGGTCGGTCACCACTCCGATGATAGCGTTGGACCTTTCATGCACGACACATCTGTCTGCCGGTGACAACGTGGCTCTAACTCAGGTCATCAATCAATCAATCTGACTCAATATGTATGCAGGAATGCCATTCAATAATCAATTCTCGATGCATACAATATCAATACATGAAAACAGAACATCAATAAACTACACAATGTAACATCTGTTCACGTAAACACAGCATCATCTCAAACAGATCTCAATAACAAGAAATATAGGCATGATCATGCTCATAGCTGTTTACAGCAGCTCAAACCGTACCTTCAATACTAAAGTTCTACTCAACAGATCTCACCAGGGACGGCAGCTTCAGCTTGCACAACTGCTTCCTCACTGGTCACGGCACAACAATACAGCAGGGACTTCCCTATAGATCAAATCCAGGGGCTCGAAAGAGCTAAGGAACTATCAAATTCAGCTTGCAAAAACAGTCTAGAAACACTGTTACTTCGTGATTCTTCACACACGTCGACTCAAGCCTCCCAGCTAGTGTCAATCAAAAGAGCTACTCAAGACGAGCTCAACGCCACCGGTCTCAGTCCAAAAAACGACGGGAATCAACGACAATTTATCAGAGAAGGATTCGGGTGAACAATATCTATCGAGGGTTTTGAAGAATGAGATAAGAAATATCGGGTTCAAAAATACGCTAAGTGTTGAGCAGCACTTGGTATATAAATCCACGAATCACTACTGTTCTAAGAAATTCAGATCTTTGCTTAAGCTAAGGCACAAGTCTTATCAAAGCTGATACCAGCTTTCGCTCTCTGCTGAAACGATGCAAGCATTCCAATGCTCTTCCAACTAATATAGCAAACGACGTCGCGCAAAATTTACAAAACGACGTAGCATAGCTCCAACAGCTGAAACAGACATCCTATATTAGCAACATCTAAACCACGTTAACAAAATCCGGTGGTCAACTCAGCTGTTGACCAACACGTAACAGCTTCTCTCGCGCGCGCTAACGCTAACAGCTGCTTCTCGTTACACACTCACTGCTGATTTGACTAGCGTTGACATCTGATAAATTCTGGACAATTAACCATTGCTGACCTCCTCGCGCAAAAGCTCACAACTGTTCACTCTACTACTGAGCACCAACAGCTGAATGCATGTAAGACTCCGCGCAAGAACGCTGCTGGCCTATCTCCTCCCAGCGATGAACCTCAATTCTGAAACACTACTGGAATCATTTCCCGGTAGGGAAAAGCAACTGCTGGACTCCAAAATCAACGCTGATTTCACCCGACAACCAGCAACTCACAGCTGATCAACTATATGCCAAATCTGAACACCCATAAATCACAATTCCGTGATAAATCTTAATCCAAAAGCTGATTAGCCATGAAATCATACTTAACAGATTTCTAGTCCTCACATGTGAACCCACTGCTAGTCGTATCATTGAACTATTTAGGGTCACACAAACACTGGCTTTATAGATCCCGATGAGAAGAAAATTTGTTCAAAGGGTTGAGCAACTTATAAAAGGAGTTTATAACGGGATGTAAATTTTAATTTGCGAAATTGTTTCAAAAATTAAAATATATACATGGCTATATTATTAGTTTTGGAAATGGTGATTTTCGAAAACTAATGTCATGTACTTAATTAAATTAATTAAAATGTTGAATTAACATTACACTAGTGGGTCTTGTAGAGCACAAATAATTAAAGAATAAATAATTCTTTTACTAGTGGGCTTGAATGTGTTCAAGTGAGATATAATTAAGCTCATGGGCCTATATTGTATAATATAGCCCAACTATACATGCAATATACATGCAAGAGGGATATGAAGGGTTTGGAACAACTTTCACATTATACAAGGCACGTGTTTTCTTGGATAGTATAATTATTGGATTGACTCAAAATTTTTGTCTCCCTGTAGTGCCCCAAAAATCCATAGGACCACAAATTCTAATCTTTATCTATTTAGAGTCCTTTTCTAATTTCAAGATTTCATATTTTGCTAATTGTTGAGCGACTAATTCCTCATTTCTTAGATTTCATAAGGGCAGAGGCCAATCAGTTGTTAGTTTGTAACACGAGCGCAGCCAAACAATTTTCAAACTTTACAAATAAAATGGTTTTGGATGGGAGAATGGTTTAAATTTCAGATTTTGTGTAGTGCATTTACAAATCAAAACATTGACAAGGAATTTTAAGTAAAATTTTCTGAAGTACGCCTGGTTTGCCATGCCTAAATGAGTGTTTTCCCCTGTTAATAATCAGACTCCCATGCCCCTGTCCTTGTGAACTATAAGTTCAATTATTTGCAAGAAAATGTTCATTCTGGCATCAAAGAAATAGATAACACATTGCTGCGCTGGGGAAAACTCTCTGTTAGTGGCCTGCTGTATCTTGTGATTTCCATCTTATCAAGGCAAGTAAATTTGATTCTTGCTACGCCATGAAATCTTACATGTTGTTCTCATTTTATCTCATGATTTCGCTTAAGATCTGTTATTTATCAGCCTTTGATCATGTTTTGGTTGATATTATAGTGTATGTTGAGCGTTCGGGGTCACAGGGGATTTTGTTTGGAACTCAAATGTATTTTACGAAGTCGATGTTGATTTTAAAACACTGAGCATTTCATATTTTCAACTCGCAGAGATCATGATGTTCTTTCTTTTGCTGTAATATCGAGATTTTATGATTGCGTAATCGATAGTTGCTAGTGGAATCAGTAGAAAGTCTGGTTTAATAGGCGACTGCTGGTAGCGTGATCATTGTTTCGATATTACAAGTGTTAATGTAAAACCAGCAGGTGCATTTCTTTTGATAACACCAGCAGGTGCATTCTTATCGAACTAATTCAGCAGCTGCATTCCTTCATTTGAATTTCAGCAGCTTGCGACTGGTTTGCTTGCGACTGGTTACTGTTGCTTGCGACTGGTTACTGTTTCTTGCGACTGATTCCTTTTCTCTCAAATACTTCACTGCTGATTTATATCTATAGTCTAGTTTTTATTCCACCTGCTGATTTCCTTACCCAACGACTGGTTGTTCTTGAATCAACGGCTGGTTGAGTTATTGTTACTCCGTTGACCAAATTAATTGTGTTGACCACCAACATATAGATATTTATATATATACCCATCGACTGATCTACTGTTCACACCAGCTGGATTTCTTGCCAACAGCTGAACTTATCCAACTGCTGATTTTACATGTCTCTTCTGGATGCTCAGTAAAACGATTTTCGAAGGAGTATGAGTTTTTAAAAAAATAGAGTGAACCTCGATGCTAAGATTTCAGTTCGTTCATTATGTGTTTTAAAGAAGAAAGTTTCAGTTTATGAATTTATGGCTTAGATAACAGACGGTTCATATGGGATGGGTGAGCAGCAGACGAGAGGGTCAGTTGCCCCTTCATATTAGGTGCGATTTCACCACATTGAAACTGATATCAGTAGTCATTCGATCGAGTGCAATGGGACCTAAGTAGAGCTTCTGAGCCATAAGTTTAACGAAAATGATAACGCTGGAATTTGAATTCACTTCCAGAACAAAAGTTGCAGTAATTGGTATATTATGTAATATCATCTGCATATTGTGCTTGTTACCTTCAGTTTGCTTGCTGAGCCCCTAGGCTCACTAGCTTTCTTGGTGCAGGTGAGACAGCGTCGGAGCAGGCGGGAGGTGGAGTTTAAATCAGCAGCGACATGTGAGTGTTTATCGAAGGCCTGCGTTTCCGCGATGTTCATTTTGTATTTTGCTACTTTTGTTGTCTTTGATCTTAGTCACAACTGTATTGAGATCTGTTACAACAAGGATGAATTCAGATAGAGTTCAGTAGTTGTAATATCGCGATTTCGCATTTTGTACTTTAAATTTGTAATGACAGCTGGTTCATTTTTATGGGCTCCAATGGTTGTAATTCGAATTTTTTTTTACGAGCAAGATAATACAGCTTGTTCTATTTGCTTTTCAGCCCTTATATTTCCCTTTTATTTCCTTTTCTTCGATCTCGTGACTCCCATGAGGAATGGGGCGTCACAAACATGGTATCAGAGCATGGTCCAGAGATAAACACGCGCACTTCTTGCTGAAACAGATTTCATCAACCGTCTCTTCGGGGCAGTGAGTTCTTTTATGTTTTAGAGCATGTAGTTTTTTTTATTTCTTGCATGTTCTGATGTTCCTATGTGGTGGATTACGGGCTATAGATTAAGATGTCTGGCCGAGGAAGAGGAAGGAATATTCCAGTAGATGAATCCAATCCTGATAGTAACGCTAGTATTGCCCAGCTTCTAAGGCTGCTGGTAGATCAGCAGGGTAGAGGCAACGGCCAATCATCCAGCAGTAGAGGACCTAGCAATGATGACCCTCAAGAGCGATTTCGAAGACAGAAACCAAGGGAGTTTAGCGGCACGATAGATCCGTTTGTCGCTGAAAGTTGGATTAAATCGATGGAAGTGATCTTTGAGTATCTTCAGACGCCTGACTTAGAAAGATCCAGATGTGCAATTTATATGTTGAGAGATGATGCGATGATCTGGTGGGAAGGAGAAAATCTTACTGTAGATGTAACAAATCTCCCATGGGAAGTGTTCAAGCGCGTGTTCTTTGAGCAATATTTTACAGAAGATAAGAGGTCTGAATTAAAAAGAGAGTTCTTGATGATCAAGCAAGGGGACATGACTGTCCAAGAATATGTTCGAAGGTTCGAACGTGGATGTTATTTTGTACCTTTGATTGGAGCTGATCCTATGGAGAAATTACGACACTTTGTCGATGGATTGAAACCAGCACTCAGGCATGATGTGAGACTGGTGGAACCAAAAGATTATCGAGGAGCGGTGGATAAGGCTCTAAGATCTGATCAGGATTGGAAAGCAGTTATGGAAGAACGACAACTGAAGAGGCAGGCTTTCAAACAAAAAGAACAGCGACCATCCAAGAAACCATACAAGAATCAGCAGAGGTCGCAGGAACAAAAGCCTCAGGAGCAGAAACCTTTAGTTGTGCAACCCATCAGCGCGGTCTCAGCAGTTGGAAACAAGCCTCAGTGTCCCAAGTGCCAGAAGAACCATCATGGTCCATGTCGAAAGGGACAGAATGTTTGTTATAAATGTGGATTGCCAGGACATGTTATTAGGGACTGTCCTAAATTAAAGCAGATGGTGACCAGCAGAGCTTATGTCATGACAACCGAGCAAGCCAATCCAGATTCTACGGTCGCTACGGGTAAGATTTTGATTGCTGGAATTCCCTCTTTAGCTCTAATAGATTCAGGTGCAACGCATTCCTTTATAGCAGCGGACTTTGCTAAGAAATTACCTGTTAAACCCGACCAGTTGACTATGGGATTTTGCGTAACGGTACCCTCTGGAGAAGAGATGATATCTCATGATTTGTTTCGTAACTTAGAACTTAAGCTTCAAGGGCATTTAGTTACTGCTGACCTAATTGTTTTACCTATGCCTGAGTTTGATTTGATTCTAGGAATGGATTGGTTGACCAAGTATGGGGTCGTGATAGATTTCAAGCTTAGAACAGTAGTGGTAAAACCCCCAAAAGGAGACTGGTTCACGTTTGAGGCTAGCCAGTTATGTAAAATTCCCCGAATTATTTTAGTTCTTAAAGCCTTTAGTTGTTTGAAAAAAGGTGGGAGCAGGATTCTTGATAAGCTTATCATCTTTAGCAGTATCTAGCAAGCCCCAACTCTTTGATGTGAAAGTAGTGAGTGAATTCCCGGAGGTTTTTCCAGAAGACATTTATGGATTGCCACCTGATAGAGAATTGGAATTTGCAATTGATTTAGTGCCAGGAGCAGCACCCGTTTCTAAACCACCTTATCGACTTGCTCCATCAGAGATGAAAGAATTAAAAGAGCAACTACAAGAACTATTAGACAAGGGTTTTTATTCGACCAAGTACATCACCATGGGGAGCCCCAGTTTTATTCGTCAAGAAAAAGGATGGGAGTCTAAGGCTGTGTATAGACTATAGAGAGTTGAATAAGTTGACAATGAAGAATAAATACCCTTTGCCTAGAATTGAGGACCTGTTTGATCAGCTGAAGGGATCAATAGTTTTCTCTAAAATTTATTTAAGATCTGGCTACCACCAATTGAAGATAAAACCAGCAGACATCTACAAAACAGCCTTTAGAACACGTTACGGTCACTAAAAATTTTTGGTGATGCCCTTCGGACTAACCAACGCTCCCTCAGCCTTTATGGACCTGATGAACAGAGTATTTCAACCCTTCTTAGATCAGTTTGTAGTGGTGTTTATTGACGATATTTTGGTGTATTCCAAGAACAGCATCGAGCACGCAAGCCACCTGAGAACAGTACTTCAGATTCTGAAAGACCAGCAACTGTTTGCCAAGTTTAGTAAGTGTGATTTTTGGCTGGAAAAAGTTTCTTTTATCGGTCATATTATATCCAAAGATGGATTGGAAGTAGACCCATCCAAGGTGGAAGCCGTTCGTGATTGGCCGATACCAACATCAGTTACAGAGGTTAGGAGTTTTCTGGGTCTAGCTGGTTACTATAGACGCTTCATTAAGGGATTTTCGAAGATATCTGTTCGCTTAACCTCACTGACTAGAAAGTTGAGCAAATTTGAATGGACCCCCAACTGCCAATCCAGTTTTGATCAACTGAAGCAAGCGTTGATTGAGGCTCCTGTGCTAACCATGCCCTCCGATCAAGGGAAGTTCGTCATCTATACAGATGCGTCAAAGTTGGGATTGGGAGCTGTTTTGATGCAAGATCATAGAGTAATTTCCTACGCCTCTCGTCAATTGAAAAACCACGAAAATAATTATCCCACGCACGACTTAGAGCTGGCAGCAGTTTTTTTTACCTTAAAGATTTGGAGACATTACTTATATGGGCAGAAATGTGAAATATTCACGGATCACAAAAGCCTGATTAGCAGCTGATATTGAGAAGTTTGGCTTAGAGCTGGTTCCCAGCAGCTGCAAGTTTGTCGTAGCTGGTACCTCAGTGAGATCAAATTTGTTGGAACAAATTCGGGTAGGCCAGCTGAAAGATGATCAATTACAGAAGTGGGTTAAACAAGACAAAGAAAGAGGTGGCAACCTCTATTTTTCGACAGATGGCATAATTAGATTTCAAGGAAGAATTTGGGTGCCACAAGTAGATATTTTAGATTGGATTTAATGGAAGAAGCTCATGTAACCCCATACTCTATACATCCGGGAAGTACTAAGATGTATAAAGATCTTCAGAAGTTGTACTGGTGGCCGGGTATGAAAAGAGATGTCGCCAAATTTGTTTCTGAATGCTTAACGTGTCAAGTGGTGAAAGCTGAACACCAGCGACCAGCAGGAATGTTGAAGCCGCCCATTCCAGAATGGAAGTGGGAATGCATTGCCATGGACTTCGTAACTGGTTTGCCTAGAACTGCTCAAGGTTATAATTCTATTTGGATCGTTGTGGATAGACTTACGAAATCTGCCCACTTCCTGCCGGTGAAGACAACCTACGATGTAAGCAGATATACGGAGTTGTATGTGAAAGAGATTATCCGACTTCATGGTGTTCCTGTATCAATTGTATCTGATAGGGATTCCAAATTCACGTCTGCATTTTGGAAAAGTTTACATCGAGCCTTGGGAACCAAGTTGACATTTAGTACAGCCTTTCATCCCCAAACCGATGGACAATCAGAAAGAGTGATCCAGATTTTAGAGGATTTACTCAGAGCATGTATTATAGATTTCTCAGAAAGTTGGTATTTGAAACTACCTTTGGTGGAATTTGCGTACAACAACAGTTTTCAAGCTTCTATCCAAATGGCACCATACGAAGCTCTTTATGGGCGCAAGTGTAGAACGCCTCTTCATTGGGATGAGATAGGAGAACGAGATGGTCTAGTACCAGATTTGGTGGAGCAAACCGTGAGTGTTGTTAGAAAAATTAAAGAGAGGATCAAAGCTGCTCAAAGCAGACAAAAGAGTTATGCGGACAATAGACGAAGAGAGCTATGTTTTGACGTTGGTGATCACGTCTTTTTAAAAGTGGCTCCAATGAAAGGGGTGATGCGCTTTGGCAAGAGAGGGAAATTGAGTCCCAGATATATAGGCCCCTACGAGATACTGGACAAAGTAGGAACATTGGCCTATCGATAGCACTTCCGCCTCATCTATCTTCAGTGCACAATGTGTTTCATGTATCAGCCTTAAGAAAGTATGTCCCCCACCCATCGCACATTTTGAATGCTGAACCAGTTCATTTAACGCCAGATTTGAGCTATGAAGAGAGACCTGAGAAGATTCTTCTTAGGGAAATTAGAAAGCTGAGGAATAGAAACATTCCTATTGTTAAAGTACAGTGGACAAATCAAACCGAACGAGAAGCTACGTGGGAGACAGAAGCTGATATGCATGGTCGATACCCAGATTTGTTTGGTAAGTAAATTTCGAGGACGAAATTTTTATAAGGTGGGTAGAGTTGTAGTGCCCCAAAAATCCATAGGACCACAAATTCTAATCTTTATCTATTTAGAGTCCTTTTCTAATTTCAAGATTTCATCGTTTGCTACTTGTTGAGCGACTGATTCCTCATTTCTTAGATTTCATAAGGGCAGAGGCCAATCAGTTGTTAGTTTTACCCGAGTGCAGCCAAACAATTTTCAAACTTTACAAATAAAATGGTTTTGGATGGGAGAATGGTTAAATTTCAGATTTTGTGTAGTGCATTTACAAATCAAAACATTGACAAGGAATTTTAAGAAAATTTTCTGAAGTACGCCTGGTTTGCCATGCCTAAATGAGTGTTTTCCCCTGTTAATAATCAGACTCCCATGGCCCTGTCCTTGTGAACTATAAGTTCAATTATTTGCAAGAAAATGTTCATTCTGGCATCAAAGAAATAGATAACACATTGCTGCGCTGGGGAAAACTCTCTGTTAGTGGCCTGCTGTATCTTGTGATTTCCTTCTTATCAAGGCAAGTAAATTTGATTCTTGGTACGCCATGAAAGCTTACATGTTGTTCTCATTTTATCTCATGATTTCGCTTAAGATCTGTTATTTATCAGCCTTTGCTCATGTTTTGGTTGATATTATAGTGTATGTTGAGCGTTCGGGGTCACAGGGGATTTTGTTTGGAACTCAAATGTATTTTACGAAGTCGATGTTGATTTTAAAACGCTGAGCATTTCAGATTTTCAACTCGCAGAGATCATGATGTTCTTTCTTTTGCTGTAATATCGAGATTTGATGATTGTGTAATCGATAGTTGCTAGTGGAATCAGTAGAAAGTCTGGTTTAATAGGCGACTGCTGGTAGCGTGATCATTGTTTCGATATTACAAGTGTTAATGTAAAACCAGCAGGTGCATTTTATTTGATAACACCAGCAGGTGCATTCTTATCGAACTAATTCAGCAGCTGCATTCCTTCATTTGAATTTCAGCAGCTTGCGACTGGTTTGCTTGCGACTGGTTTTCTTGCGACTGGTTTGCTTGCGACTGGTTACTATTGCTTGCGACTGGTTACTGTTTGTCAGGCCTCGTGCTCACAACAGACAACCACATGCGGAAGCTATCAAAAAGTGGGTAAAATTTTCGCTTTTAGGCCCGACGGTTTGAAACACATAATTTAAAATACGACAATACGTAAAATAAGTTTACCAATTCAAAACAACCAACATCAAAGCATACATAAGTACAACATGTATCAAACTCCCCTACGGGTACAACAACAAAGCGCAGGGCATCCCTCTGGCCAGCTGATACATATATATATATGCTATATGCTACTGGGACACACTAGCCACCTCCTGGGGCACCACCAGCTGGGTTAAACCCACGACCAGCTGTAGAACCTGGGTTTCCTGAAAACAACACAACAAAGAAACAAACCAAGCCCCGGAGGGACATGGGGTCAAACCCCAGTACGGAGAGCAACTATAAATCAGCAATAAGCAGCAAGAATAAAATGCAGATGCTATGCGTGAGATGCTGGACAACAACCCAAAGACTCCAACCGGAAAGGAAGTCAAAGCACAGCTCGACTGAATCTGCAACAAATGGTGGCCACTGGGTGTGTTCCAAGTGTGGTAGCTAGCCACTCGCCAGGACACAACACCTGAATACCAGATGCATCCAACAACTTGGCCTGCTGTTGCCTAACCTATGAACTGTGGTAGTTAGCCACTCGGCGCATAGGGGCTAACATAACCCAGCAGGGAGATGAGAGTGCGGTATTGCCGCTCGCCCTCGCAACCTGGTAAGAAACAGAACAAGAACGACGCAACGATGGCAATGAAACTGGAATGAGATGCAAATACGTGTATGCACATGCTGGACAATAACAAGCATATCAACATATGCACGACAACAATACCAACAACATGTACACAACACATAAC
>KQ997614.1:1482-24242 GCA_001598015.1 Dorcoceras hygrometricum | reverse complement strand
CCTCGTTCGGACTTTCCAAGTGGTTACCATTTGTCGAGTGGATAAGTCCGAGGTCTTGGTTGTACTGATTAGTCCTCACTACTCGAAACGTCATTGAGACTCTACATGATAGGCGTCTCACTTTGACACGTTTTCCGACTCACTTGGGGTCATTAGGCGGCGGTATTGGGTGAGGTCCCGATGCATGTAGGAGTCGATGCTTCGTTGTCGAGGATTCACCGCTCGCTCTCATGTGTGGATATTCCTATGCTATCTGAGGGGATAATAGTGTATAAATCTATGACCAGAGTACTGGATGTGTTTTAGGTAAATGGGTTTACCTATTTACACTCGTGATGTCACTATTCGATCTCCAAGATGTATGCATAGCTATCGGACTCTAGCGACTCTCGATTTACCAATGGTCGTTGGTCTGATCGGGATATATTTGTTGAAAGGACCGTACTGTACGCTAACCACGACCAACTGGTTCTTGCAGGCACTATCAGTGATACCTACGGGATCATGGGGCGATGTAGCTAGGTGCTTTACCATGATCCGTTGGACAAGTCCGAAATTGTGATTTCGGAGCCACAATGGTTGTGGGCCCACGGCTAGCTGTATCCCTGAAACATTGAGGGTCACACAATTACTGGATTCATGATTCCCGCACGGAAACTGAGCTCAATGTGTTGAGCATAGGAGGAAGATTTTGGGGAGTGCGACTTCCTAAAAGTCAACAGGGGTCAAATTGCGATTTCCCAAAGTTGAGGGGCTAAAGTGTAATTTTGGTCTAGGTGATCTGAAAAATTGTTTTCACATCATAATACTCAGTTTTTGAAACTGGTTAGATCGGTCCGATCAGATCGTCGATCGGAGTTAGCTAAAGTGTAATTTTGGTCTAGGTGATCTGAAAAATTGTTTTCACATCATAATACTCAGTTTTTGAAACTGGTTAGATCGGTCCGATCAGATCGTCGATCGGAGTTATGATGAAGTCACGATGATAGGGATGAACCGAATGTTCATACGTTGGACTGGGCCCGCCCCAGGTTCAATGGGCCGGTTCAAACCCATCACACATATACTTATTCTTGAGCCTAGGGTTGTATGACATAATTGAAACACTTCATTAAACCCTAGCCTCCAAAATAGCCGCCCCCTCTTCTCCTCTCCCTCACGCCGCCGCCGCCGGCCGCCACCAAGCTCCGCCTCCGCCGCCCCTTCGCCGGACTTGTTCCGGCCACCGCACTGAGGAGTTTACGTCCGTGCTGAATTCATCAGGACTTCTAGTGCAGGCTGACGAAGGTGTCTTGATTCCGATCGTGGATCTGATTGACGATCTACCGCCGCCTATCGTTTGAAGTGCCGGTTTCCTCGTCAAACTGGTCGGAGCCAGGCGCCTAGACGCCAGCAAGGTAACAATCGATAAACGCCCTATGAATGTTTATCGTCATTGTTTGATGTATTGAACGTATCCCGGGGAAAATTTTAAACTTCCGCTGTGCCCCCTGGAAACGGGATCCGGATCCGCCATTGACGCCAACATGACGCTCATTAACAGCATGGCCAAATTAGTAGATGAATTTCTGTTGTGGGCTGAGACAGAGAGGGTTTCTGAATTGATGCTGCAGCGGTTGCTGGTACAGTTAAGGTTGCAAGAAACAGTAGACAAGCACCGTGCAGAATTTGACAAAGCTGCACCGTCTGCTAACTATGATCATATATGCATTCGGTTCTTATAACGCGAGCTCAAAGAGATCATAAAGCAGCACAGGTTTCAGCGATCTCAAGCTAGTCTACCAATTTGGGTTCAAGAATCCTCAGCCACAGGGTATTACTCCACAGATGATATTCCATAAAACACCTGGGTGAGGCGCGCACAGTGTTAAGGATAGGAAGCACTGCAACAGCAGAGGATAAACAGGCTCTCAAATTGAGAAACAGACTCAAGAGAAACTGGCTCAGGCGGAGGAGCACCAGGCTCCAAAATATGAGCACAGGCTCAAGAGAAACCGACTCAGGAAACGGAGCAACAGGCTCTAGAAGCAGGGCAAACAGAAGTTGAGCATCAGGATCAAGTAGACCCTATCCCATCCAGTCCAATTGATTCTGGTATTTCAATTTATTCTTGGGATTCTGATAATAATGATGAACGTCAGGTTCTCTATTCTTCCGGCCTAGCTATTGTAAAGTATACAACACAGAGAGCTAATGTGGAAGCAGGATCAGATTTTGCTCAAGCTGGTCCACAGCCTATTTCTTCAAGTACCCCGACAATACTTGATATTATCTCAGAATTTAAATCTGTGAAGAAAGTCATGGCATCTTTGGAATCATCCATTTCACAGATGCGGGATGAACAGACTTATTTGAAATACGACGCAGAACAGTTCCGAAAAGTTTACTACAGAAATATGGATGATGTTTTGGCCATCGTCAGCATTACCCAGTCGGCATTGGAAACTATCCTTGTTAATCAAATTCAAGAAAGCCATCAGTATTTTGTAGCTGAGATGACCTCGATCAGGTCAAAACTTGCTGAGATGGTAGGTTGCCTAAAGGAACTTGGTAATACCAAAAGGGGGAAGGTGAAAGCAGTAAAAAGAGACGGTTGTTGTGTGGACAACTGTAACGCCCCAAAATCCATAGGACCACAAGTTTGAATCTTATTTATTTCAAGGGTCAAAATGGCAATTTAAATGTTAGCATAAGCTATTTTATTAAGCTGATTTTTACTGATTTCAAAATTGAGGTACGACGCAGCAAGTTCCAGCAGATGTCACTCCAAGTGCAATACATGAGCAGATTTTAGAAATCTATTGAAAATAAATTTCAAGGAGAACAAAATGGTTTCTTTTAATAAATATTTGGTAGATTTGCAAATTAATTTATATTGAGGGGGGGAATTTTACTTAAATTTATAACTTTAGGTAAGGTGTGTCATGCTTGATGATTACACCTCACCTGTCATTATCCCTCCCATACAAATACTTGTTACGAAGGAAAAGTTTATTTTCATTTACAAAGAAAACTCTTTTGAGTTCTCTCAAATAATTTACAAAGAAGCTCGTTGTGTTTTCTTGAGGAAGAACTCTACCGGAAGTAACTGCCGTTGTAAAGCTCAGTTCAAAGGCAAGTTAAAGCTGATCCTTGCTACACCATTTTAAAGAATATATTGTTTTTCAGTATGTGTTTTGAATGTTCTTCTTTCTGGTGAATGGTAACATCTGAACTGGACTCTATGTAATCGGTGAGGCTAGTCGAATAAGAATATAAGTCTGGTTCGATAGGCAGAACTGGTATCGTAGATGTCGTTTGTGATGTTGCAGCACCAAGTTTTTATTCAGATTTTGGTTCTTATGTCAGCGATTTAATTTCATATTTAAAATCAGCAGCTTTCATTTAAGGTGGTGTTTTTGCTACACATCAGATTTTGGTTAGATTTCACAGTATTAAATACTTCACTGCTGAGTCCCTTGCGATTATTCATTGACATCTGAGTTGGTTTACGGTTATTCATTGACATCTGAGTTGACCAAGTCGCAGCTATTTTACTCCTAAATACTATTCGTGGGACATATCTGTTTCACGCTAGCTTTACTATTCTATAATCAGACATCTGTTTCTTTTCAAAACACTATTACTGCGTTGACATCTGAGTTGAACAACGACATCTGTTTCGATGTTAGCCATGTATTTTTCATAGTCAGATCTGTTTCACGCTAACGGTACTATTCATTGTTGTCACATCTGCTCAATGTTACGCTCCACCTGAGAAATCTGTTTTGCTTCCCAGTACAGTTTCTTTCAGAGAAATTTGTTCGCATTTTAGCGATCACTTTCCAGTAAGTCAAATCTGATACTCAGTAAGTTTTAAAATGGGAAGCGAGTTTTAAAAGAAATGAACCCCAATGATTTCTTTTCAAGGAGATTTCAAGGAAAGGAGTTTTAACGATTTATGGCATAGATAACAGACGGTCACAACGAAATGGTGAGCAGCTGTCTAGATGTCAGTTGCCCTTTCACAACGGAAGGGTGAGCAATTGTCCAGATGTCGATTGCCCCTTCACAATGAGCTATATGCTAAGAACTGATATCAGAAGTCATTTGATCAAATGCACAACGGACCTAAGAGAGCTTCTAAGCCATAAATCATAAAGTTCAAGAAATTAAATGAAGGGATCTGGGTTATTGTCCCCGCATCCAAGTTACGAAAGAAGTTTACGAAAGAATGTTTACGTTTAAATGAAGTTCCTTTACACTCAGTTTTGTAGATGTTCAGATGTCTGCTTGTGCTAAATGACTTTGTTATTACTCAGATTTTACTTGCTGAGACCCTAGGCTCATTAGCTTTTAAAATGGTGCAGGTGAGACAGTTAAGGAACAAGCGGAACGTGGAAGCTGAGATAGCTGGGTGGTGAAGTGTTTATCTATGGACAGCGTTTTTCCGTGTCTTAGCTGTTGTTGTCTTTTATCTTAGACATCTGTATTAGATCAATTACAACAGTAGTAAATTCATATAGAATTTCATATGTTTTAATATCGCACTTGCAGTATATATTTACGAAATCTGTTTTCCGCAAATTTCAGTACTTGGCGCCGTGCGTGTGTATGTAAGACTTGTGTTTGTGTTTCGAAATTTTTCTAAGTTATAAGAAATACAGCTTATAACAAATTGTCATTTAGCCCTTTTTTAATTTCAAAATTTTATTTCACCCCCAAATCAGTGACCCCGTGGATTCGGGCATCACAACGTGGTATCAGAACAATGTTCCTGAGATAAACACATGCACTGTCAGTTGGATCAGATTTCATCGACCGTTTCTCCAAAGTTGTGAGTTTATTTTTCAGAGCATTGTCTTTAATTTTAGCATGTTCTGATAATAATATGTGGTGGATTACGGGCTATAGATTATAAGATGTCAGGAAGAGGAAGAGGTAGAAGAGGTAATCCCTTAGAGGAAACCAGTCCTGACAAGAATGCTAGTATCGCTCAACTCCTAAGACTGCTGGTAGAGAAAACCGGCAGGGGCCATGATTTGGTGGGAAGGAGCTAAGCTGTCTGTGGAATTGTTGAATCTTACTTGGGCAGATTTCAAACAAGTATTATTTGAGCAATACTTCATGGCAGACAAGAGGTATGAATTGAAGAGGGAGTTTCTGACCCTGAAACAAGGGAGTATGATTGTACAAGAGTATGTAAGGGCATTTGAAAGGGGGTGTTACTTTGTGCCTTTGATAGGTAACAACCCAGAAGAGAAGTTAAGACATTTTGTTGAAGGATTGAAGCCTATGTTCAAGATGAACGTTACGCTATCGGTGCCCAAGACTTACAGAGAAGCAGTGGATAGAGCTCTGCGAATATTCCATATTACTCTCGTTGACAACGTACCTTGATGCTTTTTTAGTTCCCATACAAAATTTTTATTCAAAGAGACTGTAAGGATGTTGATGAAGAAAGGCAGCAGAAGAGTCAGGCCTTTCAGCAGAAAGATCAGAGGCCTTTTAAGAAGCAGAATAAGAATCAGCAGAGTCCTCAAGAACAAAAACCTCTACCGATCCAACCCATTAGTGCAGTTCCAGCTAGCAACAGCAGACCAGTGTGTCCTAAGTGTTAGAAGATCCACCCTGGTCAATGCAGACTTGGACAGAACGTCTGCTAAAGATGTGGGTTGCCAGGGCATATCATGAAGAATTGCCCAAAGTCAAGGCAACTGGTGACCAGTAGAGCCTACGTGATGACAGCTGATCAAGCCAACCCAGACTCGACAGTAGTCACGTGTAAGATTATGATTGCTGGTTTGCCTTGTATAGCTTTGATAGATTCAGGAGCTACTCATTCCTTTATACCAGCCAAGTTTGCTAAGAAGTTACCCATTTAGCCTGACCAAGTAGCTATAGGCTTTTGCGTAACAGTACCTTCGGGAGAAGAGTTAATATCCCATGACTTGTTTTGAAGTTTAGAACTTAGACTTCAAGGGAATTTGATTACTGCCAATTTATTTGTGTTACCAATGCCTGAGTTCGATATGATTTTGGGAGTAGACTGGTTAACTAAATATGGAGTAGTGATAGACTTTAAGCTTTGAACGGTAGTGGTTAATCCGCCCAGAGGAGATCCATTTAAGTTTGAAGCTAATCATGCTTGGAGAATTCCCCGTTATATCAGCTCTTAAAGCTCAACGCTGTTTGGAGAAAGGAGGGGTAGGATTTTTGGCAAGCTTGTCATCCTTAGCAATTATTAGGAAGCCCCAACTTTCGGATGTTGAGGTGGTGAATGAGTTTCCCGAGGTTTTTCCAGAGGATATACATGGACTACCACCAGACAGAGAACTGGAATTTTTGATTGATTTAGTTCCAGGAGCAGCTCCAATTTCCAGACCACCCTACCGTCTAGCTCCATCAAAGATGAAGGAACTAAAGGAACAGATACAAGATCTGTTAGATAAGGGGTTTATTAGACCGAGCAATTCACCCTGGGGAGACCCTGTTCTTTTTGTTAAGAACTAAGATGGGAGTCTGAGGTTATGTATAGATTATCGGGAGCTGAATAAGTTGACCATTAAGAATAAATATCCCCTTCCTAGAATTGAAGATCTTTTTGACCAATTGAAAGGATCAGTAGTCTTTTCTAAGATTGATTTAAGGTCTGGTTACCACCAGTTAAAGATTAAGGCATCAGATGTCTATAAGACAGCCTTTAGAACTCGTTATGGTCACTATGACTTCTTAGTAAGGACAGTGCTTCGAGTATTGAAGAATAAACAGTTGTTTGCCAAATTTAGCAAGTGTGACTTCTGGTTGGAGAAAGTAGCTTTATTAGGTCATATTACCAAGATCTGTTTCAGAGATTAGGAGTTTCTTGGGTTAGCCGGATATTATAGGCGATTTGTCCAAGGATTTTCTAAGATAGTTGTTCCCTTGACCTCGCTGACAAGAAAGCTGGCTAAGTATGAATGGTCTCCAGAATGTCAAATCAGTTTTGACAAGTTGAAGCAAGCGCTGATAGAAGCCCCCCTGCTAACCATGCCATCTGATCAAGGAAAGTTTGTCATCTATACAGATGCGTCAAAGATGGGTTTAGGTGCTGTACTGATGCAGGACCGGAGAGTGATTTCCTATGCTTCCAGACAAATTAAGGATCATGAGAAGAATTATCCTACGCATGACTTAGAGTTGGAAGCTGTAGTTTTTGCCTTTAAGATTTGGAGACATTATCTTTATGGGGAGAAGTGTGAAATATTCACTGACCATAAGATCCTCAAGTACTTATTCACCCAGAAGGAACTTAATATGAGGCAGAGAAGATGGTTAGAACTGGTAAAGGATTATGATTGCACAATCAGTTATCACCCAGGAAAAGCAATGTGGTGGCAGATGCCTTGAGTAGGAAATCTGTTGGATTAGCTCAGCTCTTGGTCCAGAGACCATTGGCGTATGATATTGAGAAGTCTGGAATAGAAGTAGTGCCCAGCGGTAGTACTATGGTTTTGGCAGATCTCTCCATAAGGTCAAATCTAATAGAGCAGATTCGTGAGGTACAACCAAAAGATGAGCAACTTCAGAAATGGGTTAAACAAGATAGAGAGAGAGGCAGCAACCTCTACTTTTCAGAAAAAGGAGTAGTCAGATTTCCTGGTAGGATCTGGGTGCCTCAGGTAGATACGCTGAGAATATATCTCATGACAGAGGCCCATAGAGCGCCGTATTTAGTACATCCAGGGAGTATTAAAATGAACAAGGACCTCCATAAATTGTACTGGTGGCCAGGAATGAAGCGAGACATTGCTAGATTTGTCTCTGAGTGTTTGACTTGTCAATTGGTGAAAACTGAACACGAAAGACCAGCAGGCTGCCTATTCCAGAATGGAAGTGGGAGTGTATAGCGATTTGTATGTAAAGGAAATAATGAGGCTACATGGTATTCCAGTTTCCATAGATCGGATAGAGATCCGAAATTTACCTCAGCTTTACTGAAAAAGTTTGACATAGAGCTATGGGTAAGAAGCTGACCTTTAGCACAACCTTTCACCCCCAGACAGATGGTCAATCAGAAAGGTGATTCAGATTTTAGAAGATTTGCTCAGAGCATGTATTGTGGATTTTTCAGAGATTTGGGATCTGAAGTTTCCATTGGTAGAATTTGCGTACAACAATAGTTTTCAAGCATCTATCCAGATGGCTCCATATGAAGCTCTCTATGGACGCAAGTGTAGAACACCTCTTCATTGGGATGAAGTTGGTGAGAGAGCTGGTTTAGGACCAGATGTAGTGGAGCAAACAGCAGAAGCTGTTAGAAAGATAAGAGAGCGGATGAAAGCTTCTCAAAGTAGACAGAAGAGTTACGCAGATAATAGGTGAAGAGAGCTGAATTTTGAAATTGGCGATCATGTATTTCTTAGAATTGCTCCAATGAAAGGAGTAATGCGATTTGGGAAGAAATGAAAGCTGAGTCCAAGATATATCGGACCTTTTGAGATTCTAGAAAGAATAGGAGCGCTAGCTTATCGTTTAGCACTGCCCCCGCAGCTGTCAGCAGTGCATAGAGTTTTTCATGTTTCAGCTTTGAGGAAGTATATTCCTAACCCTTCACATGTGCTAAGCCATGAGCCAATTCAGTTAGCACCGTATTTGAGTTATGAAGAGAGACCAGAGAGGATTCTTCTTTGAGAAGTTATAAAGCTAAGAAACCGTAGTATTCCTGTGGTTAAAATACAATGGTCTAACCAGTCTGAGCGAGAAGCTACGTGGTAGACAGAAGCTGATATGCTTAATCTTTAGCCATATCTGTTTGGGAAGTAAATTTCGAGGACGAAATTTCAATAAGGAGGGTAGAGTTGTAACGCCACAAAATCCATAGGACCACATGTTTGAATCTTATTGTTTCAAGGGTCAAAATGGCAATTTAAATGTTAGCATAAGCTATTTTATGAAAGCTGATTTTTTCTGATTTCAGAATTGAGGTACGACGCAGCAAGTTCCAGCAAATGTCACTCCAAGTGCAATACATGATAAATTTCAGGGAGAACAAAATGGTTTCTTTTAAGAAGTATTTGGTACATTTGCAAACTAATTTATATTGAGGGGGGAATTTTACTAAAATTCATAACTTTAGGTAAGGTATGTGCTTGATGATTACACCTCACCTGTCATTAATCCCTCCCATACAAATACTTGTTACGAAGGAAAAGTTTATTTTCATTTACAAAGAAAACTCTTTTGTGTTCTCTCAAAGAATTTACAAAGAAGCTCGTTGTGTTTTCTTGAGGAAGAACTCTACCGGAAGTAACTGCCGTTGTAAAGCTCAGTTCAAAGGCAAGTTAAAGCTGATCCTTGCTACACCATTTTAAAGCATATATTGTTTTTCAGTATGTGTTTGCTTGCCTGATAGGTTAAAGATAAAGTTAGGTTCATGTTTATGTATGTTCAAGAAAGTTTAAGGAAGAGAAAGATCGGGTTCAAAGATATGTTTTCTGCTTCCTAGTTTTCCAAAATTTTTTAAGAAAGTTAAGGATGTTTTCAAAATACTGAGCTGTTCAAATTTGAGTCATGAATGTTCTTCTTTCTGGTGAATGGTAACATCTGAACTTGACTCTATGTAATCGGAGATGCTAGTCGAATCAGAAATTAATTCTTGTTTGATGGGTACAACTGGTATCGTAGATGTTGTTCGTGATGTTGCAGCATCAAGTTCTTATTTCAGACTTTGTTTCCTATGTTAGCGACTAAATTTCATATTTAAAATCAGAAGTTTTTATTTCAGCTGGTGTCTTCGCTACACATAAGATTTTGGTCAGATCTCACAGTATTAAATACTTCACTGCTGAGTCGTTTACGGTTATTCATTGACATATGAGTTGACCAAGTCGCAGCTATTTTACTCCTAAATACAATTCCGTGGGACATATCTGTTTCACGCTAGCTTTACTATTCTATAATCAGACATCTGTTTCTTTTCAAAACACTATTACTGCGTTGACATCTGAGTTGACCAACGACATCTGTTTCGATGTTAGCCATGTATTTTTCATAGTCAGATCTGTTTCCCGCTAACGATACTATTCATTGTTGTCACATCTGCTCAATGTTACGCTCCGCCTGAGAAATCTGTTTTGCTTTCGAGTACAGTTTCTTTCAGAGAAATCTGTTCGCATTTTAGCGATCATTTTCCAGTATTCAAATCTGATATCCAGTATTCAAATCTGATACTCAGTAAGTTTTAAAATGGGAAGCGAGTTTTAAAAGAAATGAACCCCGATGATTTCTTTTGAAGGAGATTTCAAGGACAGGAGTTTAAAGGAATAAAAGTTTATTTTAAGGATTTATGGCATAGATAACAGACGGTCACAACGGAAGGGTGAGCAGCTGTCTAGATGTCAGTTGCCGTTTCACAACAGAAGGGTGAGAAATTGTCCAGATGTCGATTGCCCCTTCACAATGAGCTATATTCTAAGAACTGATATCAGAAGTCATTTTACAAGTACAACGGACCTAAGGAGAGATTCTAAGCCATAAATCATATGGGTTCAAGAAATTAATGAAGGGATATACTAGTCTCGAACTCGGGCGGCCTTATCCTCGTTTTGACGGCCCAATCGACTAGGAACATGTTCAGAATACACAGCGACTATTAGATGTGTTTCATGATAGCCGTCATACCCACTATCACATCTAACATACGCTTCAGTGTAATCTAGGTCTTTACTCAACACAATTGTAAATCATTACACACATAATGAAAGTAAAGAATGCCATATAAAAGAATGCGAATATCATATATAAAGATCGTTTATACAAGAGTCAATGAAAACCCACACGCCACAAGTTGGCTAGTTGGGCATCTACTCTAACACTGGGTGGTGAAGTGTTTATCTATGGACAGCTTTTTTTCGTGTCTTAGCTGTTGTTGTCTTTTATCTTAGACATCTGTATTAGATCAATTACAACAGTTGTAAATTCATATAGAATTTCAGCTGTTGTAATATCGCACTTGCAGTATATATTTAAGAAATCTGTTTTCTGCAAATTTCAGTACTTGGCGTCGTGCGTGTGTATGTCAGACTTGTGTTTGTGTTTCGAAATTTTTCTAAGTTATAAGAAATACAGCTTATAACAAATTTTCATTTAGCCCTTCTTTTTATTTCAAAATTTTATTTCACCCCCAAATCAGTGACCCCGTGGGTTCGTGCGTCACAACAACTTTGAGGCTTAGATCTATGTTTCCTTTGTACGGATGATTGTATATGTAAATCCGATATAAATTTAATAAAATCTCTTTTTATTCACAAGTTTTGTCATCACCAAAAACGAGAAAATTGATGGAGTATTTACGTTTTGGTGAAAGACAAAAACAGATTAATCAATCAGCTCAGAATATAATTGACCAGATCAGGACGGAGCTTACTGCATTGATTTCTCATATCGGATCGGAGCTAAGCTGGTTAAAGACAAACCAGCTCAGGGACTTTAGATCAGAGCTAAGATGGTTAAGGAAAAACCAGGTCAGAGATTTTATATCAGAGCTAAGTTGGTTAAGGATAAACCAGATCAAGGAATTTAGCTAAGCTGGTTAAGGACAAACCAGCTCAGAAGAACAGAACAGGTAGATCAGACTTTGTATTAGATCAGCTGGGAGACCAGATCGGGTAAACCAGCCCGGACATATCATCTTAGAGCAAGAAGTGTGATATCAAGTCAGCACAAAGTTTCAACCTAATCAGATTAGTTTATCAGTTAAGAGAAGAACAGAACAAATAGATTAGATCAGAGCAAGTTTCGTGAGAAACCAACTGAGAAACCAGCTGAGAGACCAGCTAGGATAAACCAACTCAGAGCAGAATCGATTCAATACAACAATCCTACATACCGCGATCTAATCACTAAAGCTAAATGAACAAAGATTACAATCTGGAACAGTACATAACAAAGAGATGAGCAGATCATCTTAGAACATATTAGAGCAAATCAGCTTAGAGCAGATTAGAGTAGTTCAGCACAGCGATCAGATCAAAGTCAAGCTGAGTAAAGACAACTCATCTAAAAGGATTTAAGATTATTTTAAGGTATCAAATACATCAATTAACTTGATTTGATGTATTGGCTTCTCAGGATCTCTTTGTAGTCGTTGGGACTACTTTTAGCAATTTCCAGATATACCAGAGATTGTTTTCAACTGAGTATGGTGGAGTGTATGCTAAAATAGAAAAGCATTTAATGAAGATGTACGTGAACAGTACAAGCATTAAAGACTCTGAAGATAACTCATTTTGGATCTATACGACGTGTCTACTGGTAACATTTATTACCGTTGATCCAAATAGTATAAATTGGAGAAGAAAATCAGTTTGTAGAGATCTTACACAACACAAGTGAATGCGAACATTATACAAGCGACTCTACGAGCTGTACACAGAGTTCACAATTCTCAAACCCCTTACAAAAAGTGACACACATGCAATTTGTTACAAATCAACTTTTTGTGTCACACAAACAATCAAACTCACTATAGTATTAAGATTTCATTATATATCATAGACATAGCGTGAGATATCTTGTAAAGCTAAAACAACTTAGAGATGATTTTTGTATTCCAGAACAGATCACGAGTCTGTTTCTGTTGTAAGGGTGCTAGGAGTTCTTGCAGCTGCTAGCAGTCGGATTGGTTATAGTAGGAGCTATTGTAACCAAATCTTCTAGTGGATATCCTTTCTTGTTGAGAAATAAGGGGAGACGTAGGAGTTTAAACTCCGAACTTCCGGAAACAAATCCTGAACCCTTTTATTTACTGTATTCAGTTTTAAGTTTAAGTTTACAACATGTTCACTATTGAATCATGTTATTTCCGTGCAAATATTTTTTTTACACCAGACAACAGTCTACACTGAGATCCTCCAAGCTGGTAACTCAGCTTAGAGGTTAGCTGAGGGCTGTAAAAAATTTTTTAAAATAGTTTTAATGAAACATTAGCAAAGGAGTTCATTCACCCCCCCTTCTGAATTCCCGACCTTTGTTTTCGATCCTAACACAGATCACTAGAAAATATTTTTATTTACGAGTTTTATTGCCTATGCATGAATATTTTAAGGAAAATGATTTGAGATGATGTTTTTCTTATGCATTTAAAGGTTGAGAAAAAATATTTGAGTATAATTATGTTAATACATGTGCTTGTATTATATAGTACTTGTTATCCTTCATTTTGTACTTGTTGAGCCTTTAGACTCACTACATTTGATTGGTGCAGGTGACCTAGAGACTGAGGTCGAGGGCAGGACCTTTGAGCGCATGGCAGTTCAGCTTGATACCTTCCCAGACTCCTAGCGTTATCCGCCTATGTTGAGAGAAAATTTTTTTATTTAGACATGATTTTTCTGTATGTTATTTTGGTGAAGAACTATTTTTTAATTTGAGGTTGTGTAGCACAATTCATTTGATTTATGATGAGTGTTTTACTATTTTTTAATTTGAGGTTGTGTAGCACAATTCATTTGATTTATGATGAGTATTTTCTTCGATTTCTACCACTTTGTGCTAAATCCCAACATAGTTTACTTTATTGAGTTTTATTTATACAAAAAATTTCCGTTTTTATTAGAAAAAGAAAATAGTTTGAAGACGTTTCACAAGCGATGGGATGCTGAAGTTTTTTCAAGCTCTGGAGTCTTCTGGACTCTGAGGCTTTCTGGGTTGTTCAGCTGTAATCTATGAAGAGGATCTTCAAGAGTTCTTTAAATGCCGAGGTGCAAAATGCATTGTGGTCAGCACAGTTGGTGGAACACAGGTGGTTATACTGAAGACATGTTCACTGCGTTGTTTCAGCTGCCAATTGAAGGGCTCGTTACAGTGACTGAGTTGCCAGATAGGATAGTAACTCAAATGAAGTTGGAGTATTCAGATTCAAGGGTGCCAGTGAAAAGGTCTTGTCGGAAGAAGGCGATGAAGGTAGAATATTGGCTGTTAAATGATATTCTCGCAAAAGCCCTCATCGCCAAAGTTGGTTCATTCTATGTGGTGACCCAGGAAAGATTTGAGATGGTGGCTATCATGGGGGGCATAAAGCAAAATTGGAACAAAATCCTCTTTGGAATTTTGAAGGCCATGGTCGACCCAACGACCAAGCAGGCAAGGGGTTTTATTGTTCATCTTAGCCTGATACTGGAGGGTGTGCATGGCATGCAACTGGGAGAATCGAAGGCCCTTCCCTCCCTCAAGATCTTATCCATCAAATCTGTTGGCACTTATGTTGCCAAAAACAAGCCCTCACCGACGGACTTCTTGGAAGAGAAAAAGAAGATAGGAGAGGCCGTATATCAGTCAAGGCACAAAGGCAGTGATCCCTGTGCTCCGAAGCTGAAGCAGCTGTTGACCCAACAGTGAGGAGAAATAGGAAAAAATTTGGGAGAGTTGCTCCCTATGTCAAAGCATTCATGATAGTTCCTGCTGTGATGGAGGTTGTGTCGATACTGATGGTGCGTCCTGTAAGTAGCTCAGTTAGAAAGCCAGCTGCTCCAAAGAGAAAACTGATTGTGGAAGAGGATTCTGACTCAAAGGATGTTGTGACATTGAAGAAAATGCTTAAGGCATCTATCGGGACAGCTACGGTGTCTACATCAGCACCGAAGACGTTAGCTGTTCAAAAGCCTATTCAGACCATAGCTGAGTCTGCACAACAATCATATACGAATCTCTTTCTCTGGAGGACATTTTGCCGAGTCTTCCAGATGATGCATTTCCACCTATGTCACTACTACCAAGCCACTGACCAAGATTGGGTGGAGCCACAACGTGAGATCATAGAAGTAAACTGGCTCATCCGATCCCTACCTAAGATTACACCAGATGCCAAGGGAAAGTAGATTTTGGTTGAGGTAACTCAAGGCAATCCGGCTAAGGAGATCGTGGATCTCATGTTGTAGTATTGAGATTTTAGTGCAGATTCGAGATTGGTTTTTGCAGATATGATTCATTTTTGACAATCTTTGAGGATAAGTCAGCTATCTTCGATGACGACCATCTCAGAGATAGCAGCTAAAGAGGACAAACCGCTGAGATGGTCCGAGATGGATTATTTTCGGATAGCTACAGAGAGGAGACATTTTGTACAGGTCAAGTACAGATAACTATTGATTAGGAAATTTTTGACAGCGAGGAGATCGAATTTAGTTCCCGGCACTCCATCCACTGGTATCGATCTTATGGTTTTAGAGATGCTTGCTGAAGCTCACTAGATCGCAGTTTTAGCTTATCTTCGGCTTAGGAGCAACATCAGCTAGTTTGGACATTTCCAGGGACATCGTCTTTATTTTCCAATTCTAACGAGGACACTTTTTGTTTGCACTATCAGTTCTACCCAAGTGTACATCTAAGAGCTGGTTAAGGTCTCTGATGGCGAATGGATACTTCAGCATGGGCCTGATCTGGGACCCGTTAGGTTAGAGCTGCCAGCTACCAAAGCTACTCCAGATAAGCAGATCGTAGCTCATCAACCTCTCTTTCACATTCTTTCCCCCATACGCTACTTCATTCTTCCTTGCCAGGATTCAGCTTCCAGGAGACCTTACTCTATGAAATTTCAACAGCAATGGGTCAAAGTAGTTGCAAAGGTTGTATAGTTTTCAGTATGTGGTTCTTTACGGTGTTCAGTTAACAGGTGTACAGATTTGATAATTTATTCTTTAGTACAGAGTACTTCCTTTGTTCCTACCTCCTTTTTCAGTATTGTTCAGCACGGTCAGAGTGTTGAACATTTTTTCGAGTCAGATGCTCAATTTGAATCCTCTCAATCTTCTTTCAGATCGTCCAAAGCTGCTGAGCTTATATTTTCAGAAGTTCAGCCCACGCTACAAGATCTAGCAAAATCAAACTCCGCTCCTGTTTTTGCCAGACAGTTGCTCAGCTCAAAGACCTGGTGCATAACCAAAGTCTAGTACAATTGCAATCTCAAGACCGACTAGCCGATTTCAAATCCGAATTCAATCAACGTATGACATCTCTGGAGATTAGTTTTCAGAATCTTCGTGAATCACACTATTGCACATATCAAAAAACAACAGAGACAATGTAATTACTGACTTTTTCTAACTTCATTTAATAAATTTAGAGTTCGAATTGAATGATACTAAAAGTTTGTACTTGGTCCAAAAAGACAACCAACATACTTCTGGACTAAATTGCCAAAAAAAAAATAGGAACTTTATTCTTTTGAACTGAGAAATAACTCTGATCTTATAACTGAGTGGAATTTAGCGATCAAAATTTACAGAACTTATATCTGTCATTCATATTACAACAAATAACCAAGGAGGTGATCTGAAATACACAAAAGGTTGTATAACAGTTTCTATACAACAAAAAGATGAGAAGTGAAAACAGTGCAGAAGCTAATATCCACGATAAACACCCCAATCTGGTCCACCTCGCACCATCCAGCTCTGCCTAAATCTCATCACCTGCACTCAAAAAAACTAGTGAGCCTAGAGGCTCAACAAGTGAATCTGGAATAGCAATGGCAAGCAATACAAGCATAACAATATCCGATAACTCATAAGAAGCTATAACTAAAAGCTGGAAAGCTGAAAACTGCGAAAGCATAACTGCACATGTTTGAAACATACTTAAAACCATTTGTTGATTCTCGTAAAAGAAAGTAATTATAAATTTTCTTTAAACTGGTTGTAACAAATCTATGTTCTGTTTTCATTTTCTGATGAATTATGGTGCAGAAGCTCTACTTAGATCCGTGTTGTTTGATCAAACTATCATATGATATCAGCAACTAGGGAATAAATCCCATATTTTCTGTGAAGGGATTATAGTCTTTCAACCATAATGTTGGTCCCTTCCATGGTTTGAAGGGGCGCATTGGTTCGTCAGCCAGCGGCATCACCTTCTTGTGACCGTCTGTTATCTTTGCCATAAATCACTTTAAACTTTTCTGTAAAATCTGCTTTTCTTGGTCTAAATCATATTTATTTCTTCTCTAGATTGCTAATTAAAACTCTGTTGATGATCTAAGGCTATTGGGAGTTCATTGGAATCAATTTGGAAGATAACAGAAGATAACACTGAAACCAGCTTGGGCTATAGAACGAGTAAAGAGCAACAGAGCTCTAAGCTGGTGAACAATCTTTCCCATGGGGATATGACTACGAACCGATTGAAGTTATACTTCAAATAAAAGCTGAAGAAATGAAGAATTAAACTTCCAATTTCTACTTCAGTCCAGAATGGACCTGATCTGGATCTGCTCGTAGCATAACCAGCACATAGGTGTACTGGTTTAGAATATAGAACAAACTCTAAGATGCTTGGTCGAACAAAGTCAACTCGAACTGTACAATCAGATTACGAGTACTAAACAAGAAACCAGATCACTAATGGAATGGAAATTAAATCAGATTGCAAGTAATCAGAACAACCAGATCGCGACTTAAAACCAGCTCGGAAAAAAATGAGCAGATCGCGAACTTAGTTCAATAAAACTACGAGCTTGGAAGATTTTCTTAGTCTGAAGGAATCAAAAATATCCAAGGAAAACTTTGGAAGTAAGGTCGGTAACCTACTTGTAAGCTACTGACACAAAATCACGTAGTCTACTTGAAGAAACTCCCAGAAAACTCAGGAAGAAACTGAACAAACATCATCAACATTTTCTAACCAAATTTTCTGGATAAAAACATCAAAGAAAGCATCTTAAACTCTTCAGCTGTTTGAATAACTTTAAATAAATTGTTTTTCAAACTGTAAACTCATACAAACATACAACAAAAACAATATATCTTTCTTAAGTACAGCAAGAAGCAGAGTTTACTTTCCTTAATTGAAATAACGATTACAGGGAGTTTGTATGGCCTGAATCAACACACAAACCTTATCAATTCCTTTGAAAAGCTTTAAAAACTTTGTTTGGTTTCTTGCAGAGAGCACCGCTTTGTGAAGTGTTTTATTTGTGAATGGATATGCATGGAACGATTGAAAGCTTTTATGTGAAATCTAAAAATCCTAATGAGTGGAAAACACGTTTTAATTAAATCGCTACTCTTATTTAAAAATATGTGAAAATTCAAACCGAACATTGGTTAAAAGATGAAATAAACCAGGCTTGTCTGGACCAGCGGGACAACTCTTGCAACCGGGTCTCTGATATGGAAAATCAGCTCAAACGGAAACTGATGAACAATTGCATTTTCAATAGATCCCTCAATTCTTTAAACTTTCTATTTGTGGATTTTTGGATTTCTGGGTATTACAGACAATTTCTGGATTTGTTAAGGAAGGGAGATAGAGTCAAAGCTGAATTTATATCAGAGATTTATTTCGACCAGGAATATGCTACTGGATGAGGTACAAAAATCCACATCTGAAACCAATTCTAGCCTCGCTTCCTTTGGCTCTCAGCTAGTTGAAACTGTTGCTCATATTACGAAAGCTGGTGATGCCAAAAAGGGAGAAAGTAGCAGCAGTGGAAGAAGGAGAATCTAGAAGAAAAGGATGAATATCGTTTGGAAAGGAAATTTTTCAGTTTGAGGAACAAAACTCTTAGTTTTTCAGTTCTTGATTAAGTTTTGGTGAAAAAATACAAGAACTCAAACAGAGTAGAACAGATTGATGGATCTGTTTTTACAGATCCTGATTAAGTTTTGAATTACACAAAACCTATTGTTGTTATTCTAATAATTCTACTCTAGTGCGCAGATTTCAGGTCGAAGAATATATTCAGCAGATGGTTCACATTATAAATGTTCAGCAGTTGGTTTGATATTCATGGATCAGCAGTTGAATTAGCGATGGAGACGTCCAGAGTTGATTCAGTTGTTTGTAATCAGGCGATGGCCAAAATTGAACCAGCTGGAGCATAATCAACCAGCAGATGATGAAGATCAGCTGCAAGCGCTAAAAAGCAAGTGAAACAGCTGGTACAGGAATAGAGAAGCGCGCTGAAGAGTTAGTTCGAGATGATGAAGATCAGCTGGAAGCGCAAGAGAGGAAGCAATTATAAGTACTGCTGATGAATCTATCAGCAGTCGTGTTTATAAGTACTGTTGACGAATCTGTTGACAGTCGCTATTCAAGAAGCTGGATGCTTAGCGAGATGATGAAGATCAGCTGGAGCGAAGTGAAGAAGCGAGATGATGAAGATCAGCTGGAGCGCTAAGATTGGATGACATCAGCAGTGACGTCATCATTCAGCAGGAAGCTACAGTTGGATATTCAGCAGATGAGAGAGGCGCTAGATGTGGAATGAGCTGTGATGACATCAGCCTTGATGTCATCACAATCAGCAGATGTGATTCAGCAGAAGAAGCAAAGCGCAAAAGATGATGCGACGTCGTGTTAAGAATCAGCAGATGAAGAGAGATGTTAAAGAGAAGCGACGTCGTAGAGGAGGAATTTCAGCAGAGAGCTACTGTTCACCAGCAGAAGCTATTTGGAGATAGCGATAGCAAAACGATGTCGTTTACATAAGTTGATACGACAGCGTTTTGCTATTGCGCTAAAGATTCAGCAGGAAGACTTTGCGCTTATGTTCAATCAGCAGGCGCGAAGAATCAGCAGGTAGCAACAGTACTTCCAGTCGAGAACTTATTTGTATCAGCTGTTGCTACGCTTCCAGTCGTTGTGAAATCCAGTCGCAAGAAGAGCAGAAGCAGGCAAAGTGAAGAAATTCAACCAGTCGCAAGATTCAGTCGCATGAATCAGCTGAAGCGAAGCAGTTGACAATTTACGAAGAGTTGCGAGGTGTAAAAAAGTGTTGGTCGTCGTCCAGTTGAGAGACGACGTTGGTGCATCTACATACTGTGGTAGAATTACTTTGAATATACAGTGCACCAACCGAGGGAAAAATAAAGAGATAGACGAAGCAATCAACCGCCATTAGAGAGGAGTTTTTCACGAGTGTTGATTGCTAAGTCTAGATTAGCTTGTATTAGAGCACGTCCCTCGTGTGTGAGAAAAACAGAGAGTTGAGCGTTCATTGTATCAATATCACACACCCGGATTCATTCACAACTGTTTGTGAATGAATCTCGAAATATGTTCACAGTTCCCGTCCAAGCATAAAGACGTAAAACTCTTGTGTATGTAGTTAGTCACACAGTTGCGGCTGTTGTGCATTTGAAGTAGTGGATCCTTCCGAGGTGGAAGAAGGGGAGATGTAGGATGTTGATATCCGAACTTCCATAAACAAATATGCTGCGTACTGTATTGTGTTCTTTAAGCTTTCAACATTTACTTTAGCATTGCACGTTTACAGTTCAGCACTTGCTTACACTTTAGCATACGCATTAACAGTTCAGCACTTAGCATTTGCATATCAGCAGCACACACAAGCACGAGTCTCGAACAGATTTATGTTGTACATAAATCTGTTTGAGTTGTTTTAAAATATAGGATTCAGTTCTGGTATTTTCCGCATGATTTTTAAATCATACCAGATCTGTCTCCGGTGCTCTGGTTATTGTTTATGTTCAAGAACAACGAGCTATTGCAGCTCAAGTGAGTATCAGCAGCGAGCAAAATTTCGAAAGGTTTTTAACAAACGCGCTCTTGTTGCTGATCTCTTTTTTATCCTAATTTTAGAACGGACCATCACAGATCGATGCTTCGACTAAGATTGGATCAGCTTAGAGGAAATCATCTAAGAACCATTATCATCTCATATTAAAAGCTTAGATCGACTCGGAGCTTCATAATCAGATCAGAGGGAAATAGATCAGAATAGAGCTTCGAAATAGGATGAATCGGCTTAGAGCTGAAACAGACCAAGATCAGATCAGATAAAGGAAAGCCTACAAGATCTCGATATAGCTTTCAGCTTTCACCTTACAAGTTTTCAGATCAGAGATTACAGCTTGAAAATACTGTTCGGGATCCGGATCCGCCCCCCGGTCAGGCAGCGGAAGAACAAAAATACAGAACCGGGAGGCGATCAATACGAAAAATAAACTACATTCTACGACATTCATAGGATGTTTTAGCGTGTTACCTCGCTGGCACTTGTGCCTGGCTCCAACCGGTGTTTCAAGAACCCGGCTCTTCTCGGTAGATTGCGGTAGCTACGCCAATCCGGTCCACGACTAGATCCGAGACTCCTTCGTCAGACTGCACTAGAAGTCTTGACGAGATCAGCACGAACGGATTCTCCTCGAAAAACTAGGCCGGAACAAATTCCGGTGAAGTGGCGGCGACGGCGGCGGCGCACGGCGGCGGCGGCGGCGGCGCACGGCGGCGGCGGCGGCGGCGGCGAGAGAAGAGAGGAGAGGGGCGGCTAGGTTATGTTGTAGTAGGGTTAGGTTATGAATCTAGTAGTTTTAAGATGTGTCACCTTGCTGGCGTCTATGCGCCTGGCTGCGACCGGATTCACAAGGAATCTGGCACTTCAAGGTAGGAGGCGGTAGATCTCCTCAATCCGGTCCACGACTGGATGCACGGCTCCTTCGTCAGTCTGTACTAGAAGAGCTGACGAATTTACCACGGACGGAATCTCCTCAACAAGGTTATCGGAACAAGTCCGATCACGGCAAGCGGCGAAGGGCGGCGCGGCGGCCGTGAGGTGTTGTGGAGAGGGAGGGCGCGGCGGCCAACTTGGAGGCTAGGGTTTGTGTGTTGAGTTGTGTCATACAACCCTAGGCTCAAGAATAAGTAAAGGTGTGATGGGCTTGAACCGGCCCATTGGACCTGAGGCGGGCCCAGTCCAATGTATGAACATTCGGTTCATCCCTATCACCGTGACTTCATCATAACTCCGATCGACGATCTGATCGGACCGATCTGAACATTATCTAAAACTGAGTATTATGATGCGAAAACAATTTTTCAGACCACCTTGTCCAAAATTGCAGTTTAGCCCCTCAACTATGGGAAATCACAATTTGACCCATGTTGACTTTTAGGAAGTCGCACTCCCTAAAATCCTCCTCCTATGCTCAATACATTGAGCTCAGTTTCCGTGCGGGAATCGTGAATCCAGTACTTGTGTGACCCTCAATGGTTCAGGGATACAGGTAGCCGTGGGCCCACAACCATTGTGACTCCGAAATCACAATTTCGGACTTGCCCATCGGATCATGGTAAAGCGCCTAGCAACATCACCCCATGATCCCCTAGGTATCTCTGATAGTTCCTGCAAGAACCAGTTGGTCGTGGTTAGCGTACAGTACGGTCCTTTCAACACATATATCCCGATCAGATCAACGACCATTGGTAAATCGAGAGTCGCTAGAGATCTGATAGCTATGCATACATCTTGGAGATCAAATAGTGACATCGCAAGTTTTACTAGGTAAACCCATTTACCTAAAACACATCCAGTACTCTGGCCAGAGATTTATCACACTATTGTCTCCTCAGATAACATAGGATATCCACGCATGAGAGCGAGCGGTGAATCCTCGACAACGAAGCATCGACTCCTACATGCATAGGGACCTCACCCAATCCCGCCACCTAATGACCCCAAGTGGGTCGGTAAACGAGTCAAAGTGAGGCGCCTATCATGTAGAGTCTAAATGACGTTTCGAGTAGTGAGGACTAATCAGTACAACCAAGACCTCGGACTTATCCACTCGACAAATGGTAACCACTTGAAAAGTCCGAACGAGTGTAGTTCGATAGATCACCAGGTCACTATCCATCTGCATGCTCAGAACATCACAATGTTTCCTACCAATGAAACATGGTACTTCACATCGCAGATGCTAGTCTCAAGCTCGGGCGGCCTTATCCTCATTTTTACAGCCCAATCGACTAGGAACGAATTCAGAATGCACATTGACTATTAG
>KQ997613.1:19572-36425 GCA_001598015.1 Dorcoceras hygrometricum | reverse complement strand
TCCCCAAAAATCATCAAAATTCGATAACTTCAACAATTAATCCTTACTCAACATTTTAGGTCTCACAGTTATTGAGAAACGTTTTATTTGTTCCCGAATTAATAAAGAACATTATTTATGTTTCTATGCTTGATAGTGATGGACATTCTTGTCATTTTTCCAATTCGATTTGCAATATATACAAGAATGAATGTTTAATTGGAATTGGGGAATGCGAAAATGATCTATACACCTTAAAATTAAAAGAAGTTCCAACTCGCGATGTGGAAACACATACAACAACTATTAAAAGGAAAAACGATAACTTGAACCCGGCACCACATTGGCACGCTAGGCTAGGTCATGTTTCCATGAATAGGATGAACAACTTGGTTAGGAGTGACATGTTTGATATGTCTGACATTAACTCCCTACTGACTTATGAGTCTTATCTCAAGGAAAAACTGACTAAACAACCCTTCACGGGTAAGCCTGAACGTGCTCAAGGCCTATTGGATTTGTTCCACACTGATGTGTGTGGCCCACTTAGCATTGGTACTAAGTACGGTCACACATACTTCATCACCTTTACCGATGATCACTCTAGGTATGTGTACTTGTACTTAATGAAGCACAAGTCTGAATCCTTTGAAAATTTCAAAGAATTCAAGGCTGAAGTAGAAAATCAGTTGGGGAAAAGTATTAAAACACTTCGATCCGATCGAGGTGGAGAATACTTGAGTGCTGAATTTCAAGACTATCTTAAAGAGATTGGGATTCTCTCACAGTGGACCCCTCCGGTCACACCACAACTCAATGGTGTAGCGGAGCGTCGTAATCGAACCTTTATGGACATGGTTCGATCTATGATGAGCTTCACTGAGCTTCCTACCTCGTTTTGGGGATATGCGCTCGAAACGGCGGTAATGTTGTTGAACAATGTCCACACCAAGGCAGTGGATAAGACTCCATATGAGATATGGATGGGAAAGCCACCCAAATACTCAAACATGATGATTTCGGGATGTCATGCTTACGTGAAGCAGACAGTGGGAGATAAGCTGGATAATAGATCCATCTTATGTTACTTCATTGGGTATCCAAAGAATTCTATTGGATACTGTTTCTACTATCCCAATGAAACAAAAGTGTTTGTTTCTAGAAATGCCACCTTTCTGGAAAGGGAGTTTCTACTTGATATAAAAGGCAAGATAGTAGAACTCGAAGAGGTTCGAGAACCATCTGAAGTACCAAGTGAATCTCCTGCACCACAAGAGCCAATACCAGAAATGGTCGCACCTAGGAGATCTGAAAGGTTTCCTAGGGCTCCTGTTAGATATGGTTTCCTCCTTGAAGATGATCAAAGTGATCAAACTATTGGATGTGATCCAAGAACTTTCAAGGAGGCAATTTCCGATGCTGATTCTAATTTGTGGCTTGAAGCAATGAAATCTGAGATTGACTCGATGCATTCAAACCAAGTTTGGACTCTTGTTAATCCTCACGAAGGAATAGTTCCTATTGGGTGTAAATGGATATACAAGAGAAAACTTGGGCCTGATGGAAAGGTACTGACCTACAAGACACGACTGGTCGCGCAAGGTTACACTCAAAGGCAAGGTGTTGACTATGATGAAACCTTTTCACCAGTCGCAGTGTTAAAGTCAATTAGAATCCTACTAGCCATAGCCGCATGGTACGACTATGAGATATGGCAAATGGATGTGAAAACTGCGTTCCTTAATGGAAACATTAAGGAAGAGATCTATATGACGCAGCCTGAGGGTTTCACATCTGTAGGAAGTGAGCATAAAGTATGCAAACTTCAGAGATCGATCTACGGTCTCAAACAAGCATCGAGAAGTTGGAACGTGAGATTTGATGAAACAATTAAGGAATTTGGTTTCATCAAGAATCTCGAGGAGCCATGTGTATATAAGAAGGTAGTTAAAAATGCTGTGACATTCCTTGTACTTTATGTTGATGACATTCTACTCATTGCGAATGATGTAGGAATGTTGCAGTCAACTAAAGTGTGGTTGTCTAGTAGATTCTCGATGAAGGACATGGGTGAAGCATCCTATATTCTAGGAATTCAGATCTATAGAGATAGATAGAAAAGGATGCTCGGACTCACCCAAGCTACCTACATCGATACCATACTTAAGCGGTTCTCTATGGAAGAGTCCAATAGATGACACCTACCTATGTGCCACGGGGTCACTATATCTAAGTCTATGTGTCCAAAGACTGATGAGGAGATAGAGAGTATGACACGTGTGCCATATGCCTCGGCAATAGGTAGTATTATGTATGCCATGATCTCAACTAGACCGGATGTCGCATATGCTCTGAGTGTCAAGAGCCGCTATCCAAGCCAACCTGGCTAAATGCATTGGAATCTCGAGGAGCCATGTGTATATAAGAAGGTAGTTAAAAATAGCTGTGACATTCCTTGTACTTTATGTTGATGACATTCTACTCATTGCGAATGATGTAGGAATGTTGCAGTCAACTAAAGTGTGGTTGTCTAGTAGATTCTCGATGAAGGACATGGGTGAAGCATCCTATATTCTGGGAATTCATATCTATAGAGATAGATAGAAAAGGATGCTCGGACTCACCCAAGCTACCTACATCGATACCATACTTAAGCGGTTCTATGGAAGAGTCCAAGAGATGACACCTACCTATGTGCCACGAGGTCACTATATCTAAGTCTATGTGTCCAAAGACTGATGAGGAGATAGAGAGTATGACACGTGTGCCATATGCCTCGGCAATAGGTAGTATTATGTATGCCATGATCTCAACTAGACCGGATGTCGCATATGCTCTGAGTGTCAAGAGCCGCTACCAAGCCAACCCTGGCTAAATGCATTGGAAGGCTGTGAAAGATATTATTAAGTACTTACGAAGGATTAAGAATATGTTCATGGTCTATGGGGGTGGTGAACTGAAATTGGAAGGCTACACTGATTCTAGTTTCCAATGTGATGTGGATGATTCGAAGTCAACATCTGGATTTGTATTCATGCTCAATGGTGGTGCTGTCTCTTGGAAGAGTTCCAAGCAAGACACCATCGCGGATTCAACCACTGAGGCTGAGTACATCGCAGCATTAGCTGCTGCAAAAGAGGCGGTTTGTATAAGGAATTTCGTCGAAGAGTTGGGCGTAATCCCTGAAGGAGTTGTTACAGTCCCGGTGTACTACGACAACACGGGTGCCGTTGCGCAAGCAAAGAAGCCCAGGTCTTACCAAAGATCCAAACATATACTGAGCAAATACCACATAATCCGGGATATTGTGGCTAGAGGTGACATAGCAGTTGAGAGAGTCGCCTCTGCAGACAATATTGTTGATCCACTTACGAAGCCCTTGCCAGCACCGTTGTTTGAAAAACATCGTGAAACAATGGGACTGCGTCTGATGAGTAGATGGCTATAGGGCAAGTGGGAGATTGTTAGAGTAGATGTCCAACTTGCCAACTTGTGGCGTGTGGGTTTTTATTGACTCTTTGTATAACGATCTTTATTTATGAAATTCGTATTGTTTTATGGCATTCTTTATCTTCATTATTTTATAATGTTAACAATTGTGTTGGATAAAGGAGAAGCCCAGGTCTTACCAAAGATCCAAACATATACTGAGCAAATACCACATAATCCGGGATATTGTGGCTAGAGGTGACATAGCAGTTGAGAGAGTCGCCTCTGCAGACAATATTGTTGATCCACTTACGAAGCCCTTGCCAGCACCGTTGTTTGAAAAACATCGTGAAACAATGGGACTGCGTCTGATGAGTAGATGGCTATAGGGCAAGTGGGAGATTGTTAGAGTAGATGTCCAACTTGCCAACTTGTGGCGTGTGGGTTTTTATTGACTCTTTGTATAACGATCTTTATTTATGAAATTCGTATTGTTTTATGGCATTCTTTATCTTCATTATTTTATAATGTTAACAATTGTGTTGGATAAAGACCTAGAATGCACCATAGTGTATGTTAGATGTGATAGTGGATATGAGGGATATCATGAAACACATATAATAGTCACTGTGTGTTCTAAACTCGTTCCTAGTCGATTGGGCCGTCAAAATGAGGATAAGGCCGCCCGAGCTTGAGACTAGCATCTGCGATGTGAAGTACCACGTTTCATTGGTAGGGAACATTGTGATGTTCTGAGCATGCATATGGATAGTGACCTGGTGATCTATCGAACTACCCTCGTTCGGACTTTCCAAGTGGTTACCATTTGTCGAGTGGATAAGTCCGAGGTCTTGATTGTACAGATTAGCCCTCACTACTGAAACGTCATTGAGACTCTACATGATAGGTGCCTCACTTTGACCCGTTTACCGACTCAGTTGGGGTCATTAGGTGGTGGGATTGGGTGAGGTCCCGATGCACGTAGAAGTCGATGCTTCGTTGTCGAGGATTCACCGCTCGCCTTTGTGCATGGAATCGTATGCTATCTGAGGAGATAATAGTGTGATAAATCTCTGGCCAGAGTACTAGATGTGTCTTAGGTAAATGGGTTTACCTAGTAACACACGCGATGTCACTATTTGACCTCCGAGATGTATACATGGTTATTGGATCTCTAGCGACTCTCGATTTACCAATGGTCGTTGATCTGATCGGGATATATGAGTTGAAAGGACCGTACTGTATGCTAACCATGACCGACTGGTTCTTGCAGGCACTATCAGTGATACTTATGGGATCATGGGGCGATGTTGCTAGGCGCTTTACCATGATCCGATGGGTCAGTCCGAAATTGTGATTTCGGAGTCGCAATTGTTGTGGCCCAAGGCTAGCTATATCCCTGAACCATTGAGGGTCACACAAGTACTGGTTTCACGATTCCCGCATGGAAACTGAGCTCAGTTTGTTGAGCATAGGAGGAGGAAGGATGGAAGTGCGACTTCCTAAAATTCAACAGGGGTCAAAATGCAATTTCCCTAAAGTTTGGGCTAGTTTGACTATGCTTGAAACTTGGAGGGGCTAAACTGCAATTTTGGAATAGGTGGTCTGAAAAAATTTTTTCGCATCATAATACTCAGTTTTGTAAACTGTGTAGATCGGTCCGATCTGATCGTCGATCGAAAGTATGATGGAGCCACGGTGATGCAGTTGAATCGAATGTTCATACGAGACTGGGCCTGATCCAGGCCCATTGGGCCGGTTAAAACCCATCACAAGTCTATAAATACATGACCTAGGGTTTGCATGACACAACTCTACTACTCCAAAAACCCTAAAGTAGCCGCCCCCTCTCCTCCTTTCTCCACACGGCCTAAAGTTTGGGCTAGTTTGACTATGCTTGAAACTTGGAGGGGCTAAACTGCAATTTTGGAATAGGTGGTCTGAAAAAATTTTTTCGCATCATAATACTCAGTTTTGTAAACTGTGTAGATCGGTCCGATCTGATCGTCGATCGAAAGTATGATGGAGCCACGGTGATGCAGTTGAACCGAATGTTCATACGAGACTGGGCCTGATCCAGGCCCATTGGGCCGGTTAAAACCCATCACAAGTCTATAAATACATGACCTAGGGTTTGCATGACACAACTCTACTACTCCAAAAACCCTAAAGTAGCCGCCCCCTCTCCTCCTTTCTCCACACGGCCGCCGCCCCCTCCCTCGCGCCGCCGCCCGCCATCGTGCGCCGCCGCCTGCCGTGGTTGGACTTGTTCCGACCGTCTTGACGTGGAGATTCCGTCCGTTAAACATTTGTCATGTTTTCTAGTGCAGACCGACAAAGGGATCGTGATTTCAGTCGTGGACCGGATTCGGAGAACGACAACCGCCAACCGTTGAAGTGCCAATTTCCTCGTGAAATTGGTCGGAGCCAGGCGCCTAGACGCCAGCAAGGTACCAAATCTAAACACCCTATGGATGTTTATTGTTGATTTTTGTTATGTATTGACCGTTCCCGGTGCAAAATTTTGAAATCTTCCGCTGCGCCCCGAGAGCGGGATCCGGATCCGTCGCTGAGCCAACAACTAGGGCGAATGAACCCCTTATCCAACAACTCCTGAATCTGCTCCTTCAACTCCTTCATCTCGGTAGGAGCTAAACGATACGGTGCTTTAGAGATAGGAACTGTACCTGGCATCACTCAATTGAAAACTCCACATCTCTCTCTGGTGGAACTCCTGCGACATCGTCGGGGAAAACATCTGCGAAGTCCTTGAATACCTCCACATCAGACAACGAAGGGCCCACTGAATCTCCTGAAGCAGTAACACTGGACAAGAACGCCTGACCTCCGTGCTCAACTAGCTTCCTATCCTGTAAGAAAGATATGAATCTGGGCTTCCGCGGCCTCCTAGCTGCCTCAAATAAGAAGGCCTCCTGCCCTGGCGGTCTGATAGAAACTGTCCGCCTCTGAAAATCAATCACTGCTCCGAACTCTGTCAGCCAATCCATGCCTAGGATGAGATCGAATCCCGACATCGGCAATACTACTTGATCTGCTTGGACTGCATGATCCTGGAACATCATCGTCAATCCCTGAACCACGTTGGTCGTCTTCAACTCCTCTCCTGACGGGACCGTCACTGCAAGAGCCATACCCAAGCTCTCCGGTGTAATACCCATCCTCTGCGTGAACGCGCTCGAAATAAACGAATGAGTCGCCCCTGAATCTAGTAATGCAGGGGTAGTAACACCAAGCACACGAATCTCGCCTGAAACGGACACAACACACAGGCACGCGTTTACAGTTAAACTAGGTCTCAACAAGTAGTTCAGATGCCTAACACAAATTCTAGGTTAGCTAGCCCTACTGTCGAAGATCGCATAGAAGTCCTAGAAGGCATACGTTCCCACTAGGTTCAACCAGTCTAAGGCATAAATCTCCTAGTAGAGTTCTACTCAGCATGAAATCTGATTGCAATAAACACTAAAGTCAAAAGGAAATGCAGAAATGGCTGAAATTCTAAAGAGGAATACCCGTAAGTAAGGTAGTATCCGGGTTTGCCGCCTCTGCCTGCATCACAAAGACACGACCCGTGGCCTGTCTCTTCTTCGGGCAATCCCTGGAAATGTGTCCCGGTTCCTTGCAATGAAAGAACTTCCCTGATCTTATCATGCACGGTCCGGGATGCTGCTTGTTGCACTCCTTGCAGGTCTGATATCCTCTGCGCTTAGGGGCGCTGGCCCCCTGCTGCTGTGGCCTCTGCTGGACCTGAGCTCGATACTGCTGTTGTCCCTGCTGAGTTGGGCCCTTAGAAGGCCCCTGAAACGGTCTCTTCACTGGAGGATGCGAAGACTGGCCCCTGACGGGCGGCTGCATCTGCCTCTTCCTCTGATAGTCCTCCCTCATATCCTTCCGGCCCCTCTCGGACCAGTAAGCCCTGTTCACTGCCGCCATATAGGTCTCCACGTCCGCCATATTGACATAGTGGCGGATGTCAGGTCGCAGTCCATCAGTGAACTGCCTCAGCTTCTCAAACTGTACGGTAGCAATCGCGGGTACAAAGGGACATCCCCGCTCAAACTGCTGAACATACTCTGCAACAGATTTGTCTCCCTGACGAAGACTCATAACTCTCGAATCAGCTGGCTCCGGGCATCCACTGTAAAGTACTTATCAAAGAAGACCTTCTTGAATTCTCTCCACGTCAAGCTCTCCAGATTTAGTCCAACCACTGTGCCCTTCCACCGAAGAGCGGCATCTGCCTTCAGCATAAAAACTAGCACAACAGACCTTGCCGGCGTCCGTCAGACCCATGAAATCATAGATAGTCTCCATGGATCGGATCCACTCCTCAGCAACGAGATGATCTGTAGTGCCAGAAAACTCCTTAGGTCCCTGCTTGCGGAACCTCTCAGTAATATCTTCCTCATGCGACTTCCCGGGGTCGCTCCGTCTGACGCTCCAGCTGGCTCCGGGCATCCACTGTAAAGTACTTATCAAAGAAGACCTTCTTGAATTCTCTCCACGTCAAGCTCTCCAGATTTAGTCCAACCACTGTGCCCTTCCACCGAAGAGCGGCATCTGCCTTCAGCATAAAAATAGCACAACAGACCTTGCCGGCGTCCGTCAGACCCATGAAATCATAGATAGTCTCCATGGATCGGATCCACTCCTCAGCAACGAGATGATCTGTAGTGCCAGAAAACTCCTTAGGTCCCTGCTTGCGGAACCTCTCAGTAATATCTTCCTCATGCGACTTCCCGGGTCGCTCCGTCTGACGCTCCAATAATCTGGTAATCCCGGCTAACATCTCCACGTTAGACCTCTCAAACGACGTTTTCTGGGGTGGTGGAGGAGGAGGCAAGTCATCATCCTGCTGCTGCTCTCTATAGCGACGGAGAGGCATTGTTCTGGTACACCAAAACCTTAGAACGTAAATCTACGTGCATGACTAGGCATCTAACCCTTAAAATCTAAGGTAAACTAAACATGAAAAGATAACATGTAGCATGCAACATAATCATAAATCGTAAAATAAAACTCACAGACTGGCAGTGCGACTTCCGATCTCCACGCAGCAGGCTAGTACCCCACCAGAACCACCGCTCTGATACCAAGTTGAAACATACTAAACCTCTAATTTTTTTTTGAAAGCCGATGTGGAATATACATTTAATGAAAGCTATAAATAAAACCATAACTTAAGCATTTAAAAAAATAACATCTCAAAATTCGTTAAAACGACTGCCAAAATCCTTAATCCACGTCTCCCAAGCTAACATAAAAATCATAGTATTCAAAAACTGTTTGCGGAAAACTGAACATGTTTAAAAGCAAATGACATGAAATAACTAGGCGGTCACGGGGCAACAGCCGCAGCGGAGCATCACACGTCCTCACCGCCGGTCGGAGTAATCTCGTCATCAACATTATCATCATGCTCACCTGCACCATTTAAACCTAGTGAGCCTAAAGGCCCAGCATGCTACATCCGCTAGTAACAAGGTACATATAATAAAACCACATACAGGCACATAAGTATAGGAACATAATTTTTCATGACATGCGTGCTTAAAAGATAACATTAAATCATACTGTAATCATGCATACTTCATCATATAACATATATATTAAGGCATGGCATAAACATAACATAACTTAAAAGAACATATGAGTCGTATCCATGAGGTGAAAGCCATTAATTCGATTGATCAATCTATAAACCAACGTACGTGGCGGTGTGGTTCACCCCGATGTCACACGAGGATCCCTATATGTCACACCTCTATGCTGCCACTTCACCATGATGTCACACATGGATCCATAAGCTCATCATTATACATTAATAGGGGATCTCCGGGCCCGGCTAACTCCCATCATTACTTTCCCCACGACACTTCAATCCCTCAAAATATTTTTCATTCATGCCTTAACATAATTTAAACTTTCATGATGCATGCATTTCATAAAATCTTGCAACTTAAAAACCTTGGCCCATTAATGTATATTTAATTTCCTTAAAAACATTTCATAATTCAATACATAGCATAATACCGTTGACCCGAAATCATTTTGACCGAAGATAAATTTTAACTTAAAAAGTTGACTTGACCCGGTAAAAATGACTCGGACTTTAAAAATAAAATTACCCGGCCCAAAAATAAAATAACTCGGCCCGAACTTAAAATAATTTACTCGAGACTTTAAGAACCGGTTCGGTCCAATCGAATCAGCCGGTTCAATTGAACCGAAACAATTCCCAAAACCTAACTCACGAAAACACACACACAGCCGCATGCAACGCGCGACAGGCCACCGACATTTGCTTCGCACTCACTGCTCAGGCCACCACTGGCCGGAGCCCAGCCGGCTGGACCACCACCAGGTCCAGTCGATCCTAACCTGACCGACCCTAGCCCCAGCCATGGCCGCACTTGGACGCCCGAACCCTGGAGAGGAGACGCATCGCACAGGCCACACACACACACTGCACGGTGTTTCTCGACTTGCGATCGGTTCGACCATAATTACTCTATTTCGAACCACTACAAGCCACCCCTAGGACCACCATGAACCACCTAACATTGAGCCATGACCACTCAATCAGTACATCAACCGAACCATGTAAAAAAATTCGAAACCGTGAGGTGCCATATGAGAACATGCGTGATCATGGACATGAACATAGAGATCTGAAACATTCACATAAAATTCATGCATAATCTTCATAAAACAGTGTATTATGATCTAAATGGTGAGAAAAGAAAGAATATAACATGCCTTAATCGAAAAAGAAGAGAAGATACGCGATACCGGAGCGGAGGACAATTGAGAAGACCACACCTTTGAGTTTCAATCCAAATCCTTGCAAATTTCGGTCACCTTAGGGAGAAAAGAGGCTGGAGTCAGCTGATGAGAGGAGTCGCTAGGGTAATTTTCGAAATTATGGTGAAGGGTGAATGAAAAGTGTACAAGAAAGCCCTTACACCTTGTTTTATTTAAGGAAATAAAAGCCCAACAATACACTAGCCCTTCCTTTAATTAAAAAGGCTTAAAAACATTTAAAATTCAGACTTCAAGACATTAATTTTCGTAATATATGGCCTCTCAAATTTCAAAGTGTAGTAAAAGTCATAAAAATAGCCCGTATAGGCGAAAAACGGGCCCCCCTCGGCAACCGTATATAAAATCTCATTTTTTTGGAAATTGTGCATAAAATAAAAATATTTTGCTTTAAAATATTTCTAAGGGCTGAAACATTAAAATATTTTCAATTTGGTCGTCTCCGGACTCGTCCCCGCTTACCGGTCTCAAACCGTACCGTAAAGTGACATGCATATGTAAAGCATAAAATCATCATATAATCACATACATGACATGCAAATCATACTAACATAAGGTTTTCCTCCTAGTCATGCATTCAATTCACGTAATTAGGATTTCTGGGCGTTACACGCCCGCTAAACCAAAACTCTGTCGTTTCATCTAACCCAATCGACGTAGTTTAGCTCAATTACTACCCCATACTTAGTTAGCCAATCTATTCCCAAAATCATATCAAATTCTGGCATCGGCAATACAATTAAATCAGCAGTAATCTGATGCCCTTGAAGTTTAAGTTCTAAACTACTAAACAACTCTTGAGATACCAGCTTCTCTCCTGATGGTACCGCTACAAAATAGCCTATCAGTACTTGCTCTGGCTGGATGGGCAATTTCTTAACAAACTCAGCAGCAATGAATGAATGTGTAGCTCCTGAATCTATTAAATCCAGAGAGGGAAATCCAGCTATCAAAATTTCACCTGTGGCTAGTGTCGAGTGTGGATTGGCTTGTTCAGCTGTCATTACATAGGCTCTGCTAGTCACCAGCTGCTTGGACTTTGGACAATATTTCAAAATATGTCCGGGCATTCCACATTTATAGCAGACGTTTTGTCCAAGTCTGCATTGTCCCAGATGATTCTTGTGACACTTAGGACATTCTGATCTATTATTACCAGCAGGAACAGAACTAATAGGTTGAATCAGTAGAGGATTTTGCTCCTGAGGCCTCTGCTGGTTCTTGTTTTGCTTCTTGAACGGCCTCTGGTCCTTCTGCTGAAAGGCTTGTCGCTTCTGCTGCCTTTCCTCATCAACATCTTTCCAATCCCTTTCGATTTGCAGGGCTCTATCCACTGCTTCCCTGTAGGTCCTGGGCACCAATAGCCTAACATTCATTTTGCACATCGGCTTTAATCCTTCCACGAAGTGACTCACTTTATCTTCTGGGTCACTTCCTATCAGTGGCACAAAATAGCACCCTCTTTCGAACTTCCGCACATATTCCTGTACGGTTAAACTTCCTTGTTTGAGGGTCAAAAATTGCCTCTTCAATTCAGACCTCTTACCAGTCGTGAAGTATTGCTCAAAGAATACTTGTTTGAAATCTGCCCAAGTAAGATTCAACAAATCCACAGACAATTTGGCTCCTTCCCACCAAATCATCGCATCATACCTTAACATATAAATAGCGCACCTGGGCCTATCTGAATCAGACATTTGAAGGTATTCAAAAATAACCTCCATGGATATGATCCAGCTTTCGGAAACTAATGGATCAGTAGTACCACTGAATTCCTTGGGTCTCTGTCTTCTGAACTTCTCTTGTGGATCATCATTGCTTGGTCCCCTGCTGCTGCTTGATTGGCCATTTTCTCTATTGTTTTGTTCTACTAGCAGCCTTAACAGTTGTGTGATATTAGCATTATTATCACTATCAGTTTCTTCTAGTGGAATACTTCGTCTAGTTCTTCCTCTTCCTGACATCTTATATTCTATAGTCACATACATATATTAGAACATGCTAAATAATTTAAAGACAATGCTCTGAAAATAAACTCACAACATAGAGGAACGGACGATGAAATTTGATCCAGCTGATGGTGCGTGTGTTTATCTCAGGAACCTGGCTCTGATACCATGTTGTGACGCCCGAACCCACGGGAATCACGAATTGGGGTAAATAAAAATTTTCGAATAAAAATAAGTGCTGAAAGACAATTTGTTATAAGCTGTATTTCTTATAACTTTAAAAAGAAACGGAAAACACGAAGACAAATCTAACAGACACTCAATTGCGCGCCAACTATTGGAAACATTTGCGGAAAAACAGACTTTATTATATAATTCAATTGCGATTTACAACAGCTGATATTCTATATAAATGTACAACTGTTGCAACTGATCTAATACAGTGCTTCGAAAATAAAACAACATCAACTATGACACGGAAAACGCTGGCCTTTGACAAACACACACCACCCAGTAGCTGATTCAATTTTCACCTTCTGTTTGCTCTCCAGCTGTCGCACCTGCACCATTTTAAAAGCTAATGAGCCTAGGGACTCAGCAAGTAAAACCTGAATAATAACAAGTTCAAATACGCAGGTGGACATCTGTTCAATACATAAGTTAAAGGAACATCAATGATCAATATCATTTTCTTTCGTAAACATTTCATAAACATTCATTCTTTCTTTCATAAACTTGGAGACAGGGGATAATAGCCCAGATCTCAACATCAATATCATTTTCCTTAGATTTATGGCTCAGAAGCTCTCCTTAGGTCCGTGTTGCACCTGATCAAGTGACTACTAATATCAACCTTAGCCATTGGCTTCTTTGCGTTAGGGCAACCGACATATAGACGACTGCTCACCCTTCTCTTTATGGGAGGGCAACTGATAGCTGCTCACCTCACCCATTATGACCGTCTGTTATCTTTGCCATAAATCTCAAAATAAACTTTTGTTCCTTTAACATCCTTCTCTTTAAAATTTCTTTCTTAAAATCCTCGGGTTCCATCATTTAAAACTCTTGCTTCCATTTTAAAATTTTACTGAGTATCGAATTCAGCTTTTGGAAACATATCATTGAAATGAAACCAGTCGTAAGAGAAACCAGTCGCAATGAATAGGAACCAGTGGCAAGACAGGAACCAGTCGCAACAAAATGGAACAGTACTATGAAACAAAACAGATTTCTACTGTTCACGGTTTGTGCTAAAAGAAACCAGCTGCAAGGTCTTTTTACTAAAAACAAACGTATTAAATGAAACGACGTCGTTAACGCATCAACCAGTCGCAAGAAAAGCGCTAACATACGTGAAACAAGATGCAAGGATTTTTGCTAAATAACCAGAAGCAAGGAATAGGAACCAGTCGCAATGAATAGTACTTTAGAAGTGAATAGTGCAACAGCGGGAATACTACAATGGAATGCTACTGCCGGAATGAATAGTGCAACTACTGATTTTACGAAAACAACGCAACTGCAGAAATTTGACTTGATATTTGTAACATCAAAACAACAACTATGCTGTCAGCCGTTGCCTATCAAACCAGACTTTATACTGATTCAACTAGCAACTACCGATTACATAGTTATCAAATTCTGATATTACGACTACTAAAAGGAAGAACATTCATAAACATTCTTGGATTAAACTCGAATCCTCAGTACTTTTAAAACATCATATACTTTCTGGAAAATATTTGGAAGCATCAAAGCATCATTTGGACCCATCTTTCTTTCCTTTTCATTTATAAACCATTTTTAAACATGAACTTTAAACATACTGTAACATATAGGAAAGAAGACTCAGAAAACATCAATATATGATTTAAATGGTGAGTCAAGAATCAACTTTTACTTGCCTTAAACGAAGCTTTGCAACGGTAGCTAGTTCCTGCAGAATCTTTTCCTTAAGCAACGCACGAACGTTTCTGGAGAATATTTTTAAGAACACTAAAGATTTTCTTTGCAAATGATAAGAATCTTGCTTTCAAAACAGGTTTTTATATGAAAGGGATTAGTGGCAAGCTACTCGTGAAGTTAAGCATGACACACTTATAAAAATTTAGTAAAATTCCCTTCCTCTCATTTTAATTTGTAAAAGAGCAAACCTTTTTCAAAATAAATCATTTGTCCTCCTTAAAGATATTTTCAATCCATTTAAAAACTGCTCGTGCATCACCCTTGGAGTCATCCACTGAAACCAGCTGCGTCACATCTATTTTTCTGAAATCATTGAAATTAGAAAATGCATAACATTTCAACATGCCATTTTAAATCTATAAAATGAACAATATGCATAATGTGGTCCTATGGATTTTGGGGCATTACTGCTGGATAAATCATTTGTCCTCCTTAAAGATATTTTCAATCCATTTAAAAACTGCTCGTGCATCACCCTTGGAGTCATCCACTGAAACCAGCTGCGTCACATCTATTTTTCTGAAATCATTGAAATTAGAAAATGCATAACATTTCAACATGCCATTTTAAATCTATAAAATGAACAATATGCATAATGTGGTCCTATGGATTTTGGGGCATTACTGCTGGCATACACCTTCATCTCAAGGAACTGTATGGGGAGAACTCTCGGACTGAGAGGTTTACTACTGTCAAGGAGCTCATGACGAGCCGCATGCGCGAGGGGACTTCGGTCCACGAGCATGGGCTCCGTATGATTGGGATCATTGAGAAGCTAGTGGGCGCCTTGATATCACGCTTCCACATGAGCTATCTGTGAATCTGCTTCTCATATCCCTCCCTGCTGTGTTCGACCCCTTTGTGGTCAACTTTAACAGGAACAAGCTGGAAGCCACCCTTGAAGAGGTGGTAAACATGCTTGTCGTGTTCGAGGGGACCATAAAGAAGGACAAGCCCATCCTCCTTATGGGCTCTGCTTCCTCTACGAAGAAGGGGTCCAAAAGCAAGGGTAAGAAGCGTTCTGCCCCTGCGAAGGAGGAAAAGCCCGACAATAAGCCCAAGGCAAGGACTTCAAAGCCGAATAAATCTGAGGATGTTTGCCACCACTGTCACAAGCCTGGACACTGGAGGAGGAACTGTAAGGATTACCTCGAGCAGTTGTGAACTGCAAAAGGTATGTTCTACATTGAAATAAATATGTCTCTTAACTTGACTTCTTGGGTACTTGATACCGGATGTGGATCACATATCTGCAATGATTTGCAGGTAATGACAAGAAGCCGACGTCTTAGAGAGGGTGAGACCCACTTGAGGCTTGGCAACGGAGCAAGGGTTGCTGCTGAAGCTATAGGAGATATTTATTTATTTCTTTCTTCAAATTTTAAGTTGTTGAGAAATGTTTTATTTGTTCCGAATTCCGTATCTATGCTTGATAGTGATGGATACTCTTGTCATTTCGCCAATTCGATTTGCAATATTTACAAGAATGAATGTTTAATTGGAATTGGGGAACGAGAAAACGATCTATACGCCTTAAAATTGAGAGAAGTTCCAATTCGCGATGTGCAAACACACACAACAACAATAAAAAGGAAAGACGATAGTTTGAACAAGTTGATTAGGAGTGACATGTTTAATATGTCTGATTGTGAGTCTTGTCTCAAGGGAAAAATGACAATAATTGCCCTTCACGGGCAAGCCTGAACGTGCTCAAGGCCTATTGGATTTGATCTACACTGATGTGTGTGGCCCACTTAGCATTGGTACTAAGTCCGGTCACACATACTTCATCACCTTTACCGATGATCACTCTAGGTATGGGTACTTGTACTTAATGAAGCACAAGTCTGAATCATTTGAAAAGTTCAAAGAATTCAAGGCTGAAGTAGAAATTCAATTGGGAAAAAGTATTAAAACACTTCGATTCGATCGAGGTGGAGAATACTTGAATGCCGAATTTCAAGACTATCTTAAAGAGAATGGGATTCTCTCTCACAGTGGACCCCTCCAGCCACACCACAGCTCAATGCTGTAGCGGAGCGTCGTAATCGAACCTTGATGGACATGGTTCGATCTATGATGAGTTTCACTGAGCTTCCTGTCGGATTTTCCGGATCCGCCCCCGGCTTGGCAGCGGAAGAAGAATATAATGAAAAGCGGGAGACGATCAATACGAAAAATTCAAAACAAACTACGACATTCATAGGATGTTTAAGCGGATTACCTTGCTGGCACTTGTGCCTGGCTCCAACCGGTATTACAAGAATCCGGCTCTTCTCGGTAGATTGCGGTAGTTTACGCCAATCCGGTCCACGACCAGATCCGAGACTCCTTCGTCAGGCTGCACTAGAAGCGCTGACGAGATCAGCACGAGCGGATTCTCCTTGTCGAACTGGCCGGAAACAGATTTCCGGCGACGATCGGCGGCGGCGGCGGCGGCGAGGAGAAGAAGGGGCGGCTAGCAAGTAGGTTTAGGGTTATCAATGTAGTGTTGTATATTAAATGAAGTCATTAAGTCTAATTAAATAGACTTAATGATGGACTTGGACCGGCCCAACGGGCCCGGGTCCAAATGACGATATCCATCGCTGCGACTTCATCGTAACTCCGATCGCCGATCAGATCGGACCGATCGACTCAGTTTCCAAAACTGAATGTTATGATGTGAAAAACAATTTTTCAGATCAT
>KQ997612.1:179971-190687 GCA_001598015.1 Dorcoceras hygrometricum | reverse complement strand
GTTAAACAATGGGAGGCAGAAAATCCAGTGGTCACGGCGAGTGACACTGAGGAGGAGGATGTAGCAACTGCTGATGTTGCTCCTACTGATCCAGTTCAGCAGGTAGAGGACTTTGAAGCGACGTTATCTGTTGAAGTTGAGCTTAGCGAAGATGAGAAAACGTCACTGGATGATATTCTATTGTCCATTCCAGTTGACATTCCTCTACCCTCCACTTGTATGGAAGTCACGCAAATCAGAATGGGCCAAATGATAAAGATTCCGGGTGTCACGAAGTGGACCTGGTTTCTCAAACAACTGCCTAGTATTCCTGCAGAAGACAAGGGAAAAGAATTGTTGGTGGAGAAAGACCCTGTCAGGGGCAATCCGGCTAAGGAGCACTTCTCTTTGATCTGTGCTGATATTGACTTGTTGGTGAGTTTGCGAGCGAAGTTTATTGATGAGGTAGCTGCATTCTTTCATTCTTTCAGCTTGAGGAAATTGTCCTCCATCAATTTTGATGATATGTACAGCAAGGAAGAGCAAGTTTTGCGCTGGGGAGAAACTGAGTCTCCTCAGATCGCCATTCAACGGAAATTTTACATTTTGCTGAAGTACAGGACAGTTTTGGTTTGGAAATTTTTGGACGCATGGAGGAACAATTTTGCTCCGGGCCAAGGTTCCTCAGCTGTAGATATTCAAGTGATTGAGCTGCTCTCTGCCCTTCATTTTTCTTTATTGGAGGAGTTGGCAAAAGAAGCACGCAGTCTTGGTCTTACGTGGACTAAGCCTTGCTGTTCCTTGGTGTTTGAGGGGAATCCACGGGATCGAGGAGCTGTTATTGCTAGATCAAATTCTAATACTCGATCGTCGTGCTGGATCAGGACTATGATTTTGGTGAATGGTGTATGGACAGTAGAGCCGTGTGCTGACAGATGGGTGAAAATCCCCAGGAAGGTGGTGTCTACTGAGTTTCCTCGCCAACGGCAGTACGATGACACTCTTCCTACTGTGAGTGAATTTTTCAAGCTGTTGAGGAAGAGGTGGTCAGATGTTTGTTTGGAGGTGGTTGTTTTCAGTGCTAAGAAGAGACTCCTTCCGCCTGGTTCTGTTCAGTTTTGTAGCTCTGCACAGTTAGCTGCACCAGTTTTCAGTTCTATTCCAAGCCGGCCTACCATTTTTGAGCTCCGTTTTTCTCAATTTTGTTCGATTTTTGTTGATATGAGTCTATTTAACCGGATTTCAAGAGCAGAGATTTCAGAGTTTCTTGCGGCGATAGCTTTAGAGAAGACAGTTTTGCGAGGTGTACAGAGTTTTGAAGATTCTTTTTCAGTTGCTCCGCGTGTACAGTTAGCATTAGAACAGCAGCAGTCTTCTTCTTCAACCAGCAGTTCTTCTCTACGCTTTGATGCAACTGATATTGATGCGACAGCGTCTTTTCAACCGCATATTTCTCCGGATCTCTCTGCATTGTTTGCTGATTTTCAGGCTACTCTATCAGAACAGCTTTTTGAGTCTGAAAGCAATATTTCTTCGAAGCTACATAAGATTGAGCAGCATGTGCGTGACTCCCTGATTGATCAAGCTGCAGTGTTCAAATCTTTATCTCAGGAAGCACGTCAGGAGAAGAAACAAACTCTCGTCTCAATCTTTTATTTACGCATTTATTTACAGTTGCGCATTGTTCATTGTTCACAAACTAATCGGCCTATTTCCGCACATTTATTTGTGGCTGAGAAGTTTGCTTAAGACTGAGAATCCAAAAGTTTTTAAAAGAACTTTGAAATAGAAAAATCGAAGGAGTTCATTCAACCCCCCCCTTCTGAACTCCTATTTGCTTAGTGATCCTATTTCCGGGGACCAACACACCTTCACGAGAGGAGTACAACACTACCTCAACCGTGACAAAACACGATACGGAACGATGGGAATCGTCAGATAAAGCCACGGTGAACAGTGCTTAGGGTTCGCGACAGAGATTGGGAAATCGGGGGAAAATATTCTAAGTATGGGAAAACAATAATAGAGAATAGCAGCCAAGTCCCCTATTAAATACACTTCTCAACAGCTGATAAAAACAAGAACAGATTCCACCGACAAAATCAGTTGTCACAACTAATATTCCCAACTAGTAGCTGAAATCTCGCATCAGCTTTTGCCTATCGCTAAACAGCGAACAACTAAACAAAACGACGTCGCCCTCTAGTCACTGTTGATCGCTAACCAACAGCTGATCGAACCAACAGCTGATCTTCCAAACAACGCTAAGGCTAAACGGCGTCACACCAACTTAACCAAACGACGTCGCAGAGGGACACGTCACCTCGCTACCAACAGCTGATCCACAAACCAGCAGCTGAATAAAACAACGCACCAAATCTCTCAACAGCTGATGTCTATCATAACCAACAGCTGGTACAAAGCGCTCCAGTCAAAACGCTGTCGTTCCAAATCAAAACGACGTAGTTTCGCTACCCGCTACAAAACACACTAGCGAAACCAACAGCTAGTTCCTGTTCAAAAAACATCGTCGCTTCAGAGTCCCTTAGCGCTCTCTGCTGATCATCGCAACTAAAATACCAACAGCTGACGCGATCACTCAACGAATGATTCCTACTACTGCTGCTGATTCTAACACTTAGGCAAATTCGATGGCTACACCAAGCACGTCGACCAAAAGCTGGTCCAAACCCGACCAACACCTGATGGCGAAAACACAGGTCTCACAAATTAGCCGAGGTTATTCAACTTAGAGAGCTATCACATTCGCACTAAGATGTTTGGTTTCGGTTTTAGTTAGCACGAGTGAGAGCTGTTAGAGTGTCCGTGCTTCTCTTGGGTGTTGGAACAGATTAGAGGTCTAGATTAGAGGTAAGCTGGTATGTTACGTGAGCTGGTTTGACGTGTGGAAGTGTAAGCTGTTGATTGTGGACCAGATTAGACGTAAGCTATTCAGCAAGTACTATGCTGAGTCCATGAGCTGTTAGCAGCTTAGGAGAACTGTGTAGTAGGGAACAATGGCAGTGAGCTGTTCTAGAATCACAAACTATTCCTGGACTACGCACGGTGATCTGAGGGCTTATCGAACAGCTTTGGGGCATTGTTAGTTGTTGGAGCATCCTAAGATGGTAAGTAGGATGCGATCTAATCTGCCTTGGTGCAAGCTGATGACGTAGAACAGGTTCGGCATAAGCTGCTGGTCTCGCGTGAGATGACCAGGTGTGTAAACCGATCTGGATCTGATACTATTGTAGTAGTTGTGAGATGTGAGCTGTCGTGGGAGTGACATGTTGGCGTGTGCAAGCTGTTAGTGGAAGTGCCCTGAGCTATGCCCAATCTGTTGTCAGCTTTGAGGTCTGAGCTGAGCTGTGTGAGCTGAGCTGTTGAGGTGCGTGTTGGTCTAGGTAGTGCGTATGGTTCTGGAAACTGTAGGCTGAGCTGAAGGCTCTGAGCTGGTCGGAGTGCGTAATCTGGCCTGAGCTGTGAAGATGTAATATGCTGAGAGCCTGAGCTGTGAAGATGTAATCTGCTGAAAGCTTGAGCAGCTGGGAGAGCGTATTCTGTTGTGGTCGTGAGAACTGGGTATGTGATAACTGACCTGTGTTGTGCGTGATCTAGTTGGTTCGTAGTTTGGCTAGATGGGGTATATGGTTCCTGTGCTGGAAGCGAGATCTAATCTTTAGCTCTGTGCTAATATGGGTATGTGCAAGATGTTGTGTATGCGATCTAATATGAATGCGTGAGCTGAGAAGATGCGTGATCTGGTGCATGTATACCTAAGGTGGAGCAGTAGAGGAGCTCTGAGCTGTTTTGTGGGAACTGTAGATCAGATCGGGGTTTAGTAGTATATATAGGACGTTGACCCGTTACTTAGTCATTTTCTTACCCAAAAATATCTATCTCCTTCAGCGTACTCGAGAAGCTATCTCTCACAAAATCCTTGTGGGTATTGTACACGTACCCTTTGTTTTCCCGACCTCCGGAGCTCGGCCGACCGGTTTTGTTCAATAGAGGTACCGTTGGAAACCACTTTCCAAACCAGTCAGTTCCCTACCGGTATCGTGGTCGGAGATGGCCGAAGGAGGAGACGCGAATTGGTAAAGTGTACGCTGTCATTTTGTTGCTTCTCCCAGCTGCGTTGTTCTTCCGGGCTGGTACCCATGCACTGTAAGTGTTGTTCCTTGTTCTTGGCTTTTCTTTATGACTATTTTTGGTAGCTGTAGAGTAGACCCGAGCTGGATGTTGTAACCTAGGGTTTGTTAGCTCACGGGTCTGTTTCAGGTTCTGCTCCGAGCTGGTTCTCGTTGAATGATGGGCTAGTCTTTCGTTTTTGTTGGCTGTTTTAGGTTTCTGAGTGCTTTTAGAGCTGTTATTGGTCACTCCGAGCTGTTAGCACTCTCGTGTCTCCTGGAGTGGCAGTGGAGGACCTAATGCGACCTGTTCTGTGCAGTTCTGGTGTATGCACTGTTCTGTCGTGAGCTTTGTAAGGAAGTTGGTAAGACTTGAGCAGGTACGAATTGAGCTTATACTTACAGCTTTGAGATAGGCATGATAATATGTTGATGTGTGCTGTACAGTTGTGCCGTGTGTTTCTGTGTTGAGGCCTGAGCTGTTTGTATACTGCATGCTGTCGCCTGATCTATTTTGGCATATTCCCTACTGTAGCCTAAGCTGGTTTGCTTTGTAGGCTGATTCTCTAGGTTGCCTTGTGTAATACATGTTGTTCTTAATTTCGTGCTGCTTGCCTTATGCTTATAGTACGTTGTTGCATGAGTTTTGTGGACATTGCAAGAATACATATTACGTTGAGCATTGTAATGCATCTGCATAGCATATTGAGCTCCTCCCTCGTGATCTGCATGTTGTTCTGTGAGTTGAGCCTATGCCCCTTGGTGTCCTTTGCTAGCAGTCAGCTGTCTTTGAGCTCGTTTTCCTTGCTAGCCGTTGTTGTTGAGCAAATATGTTGTTATCAGGATGCGTGTGATCGAGCGGCTGGATAGCTCGCATCTCTCACATGCTTTATGGCCCCCTCTTATAGATTTGTTCTAGTGCTTCGTGTGATGTAGCGGCTGGGTAGTTACTCTCACATGAAGTACGGCCATTCTTGTTTGTAGTGTATCAGGTAAAGTGTGTGATTGAGCGGCTAGGTAACTCCCATTCTCTCACACGCTGGGTGAGACCTCCTATTCTGATAGCCAGCCGTCTGCTGTTTCGATGAGCTTTGTACCTCCAGCCATGGAGTTTTTCTGTGAGCCCGGTATCTTCGGCTGTGGAGTTGTTTTTGAGAGCCTTGTTCCTCCAGCTGTTGATTTGTTTATGTATATGTTGTATCCCCAGCTGTTGAGCTGCTCCTTTCAGCCCCGGTGATTCCTTTTGATCTCTGCTGCTCTCATGAATTGCACGACATGATATATATTGCATGCTGTATCTATGTATCAGGTAAAGTGTGTGATTGAGCGGCTAGGTAACTCCCATTCTCTCACACGCTGGGTGAGACCTCCTATTCTGATAGCCAGCCGTCTGCTGTTTCGATGAGCTTTGTACCTCCAGCCATGGAGTTTTTCTGTGAGCCCGGTATCTTCGGCTGTGGAGTTGTTTTTGAGAGCCTTGTTCCTCCAGCTGTTGATTTGTTTATGTATATGTTGTATCCCCAGCTGTTGAGCTGCTCCTTTCAGCCCCGGTGATTCCTTTTGATCTCTGCTGCTCTCATGAATTGCACGACATGATATATATTGCATGCTGTATCTATTTTCTGTATTGTGCTCTTCGTACTGGGGTTTTGACCCCTTCCCTTTGGTGTTGTTTTGGTTGTGGATGTGAGACCTGGTTTTGTAATCGAGATTTATCGTTGGAATGAATTGATAAATAGAGGTTCTGCTGGTTTAAAATCTCTATTTGAGTGTTTGAGTTGCATTTTAGGGTTCCATTTCGTGTGTTGAGTAATTCTGGAGATTTTGTATTTTTTTCGCATATTTGAGGTGCCTGCTGGTTGCCGTGTCAGCTGGTGTTGAGAGCTAGCGGCTGGTCGGTGGCGAAACCAGTCGAAGCGTGTTTTAGCGCGAGATTCTTGAAACGCCGTCGTTTGCGTGAAGTCTGGTTGCACGTGTTGAGATCAGCAGATGCGTTAGTGTATTTGCGTTGAGGATCAAAACGACTGCGTTTAGATTAGTTGGCGCGACGTCGTTTGGATGTTGCGTCTGGTACCAGCTGGTAGATTTTGTATGCGTGTCTGCTGGTTGTTCAACAGATGTAGATGTCAACGTGGGTCAACTTTCCTGTAGCTTAAAGAGGATGCGTCGTCGTTTCGTTGTTGCGACTGGGAGTTCAGCTGCGAGTGAGTTTCGCCGCTATTGCTTGCTGCTGGTATTTCGCGAGAGCTAGCGACTGGATGACGTCAGTGGAGCGACGTCTTTTGAATTAGTTGCAACGCTGCGTTTTGAGGTTGCGACTGGAACCAGCAGAGAGAAGCGTTGCGTTGTTTTGTTCTTACGACTGGATACTCAGCTGCTGGTATAGTATGCGACGTCGTTTGAGTAAGTTGGTGCGACGCCGTTTTGAGAACCAGCCGTTAGTTATTTTAGCGATTTTTGGAGAGATCAGCTGTTGGTTCTTGCGTCTGCTGGTTTGGGGAATTGTTGGTGTCGAGGTTTTGTCGGTGGACAATAATTGGTATTGATTTCCAGTCGTTGCAAGTGCTATTTATAGGAAGACTTGGTCTTCGAATTGTTGTATCATTTCCATACTTAGCAAATATTTCCAGCCTTTCGTTCCTTATCTTTCGAACCCTAGAACACTGTTCAGCCGTGAGCTTTCCGGCGAATTCCCGTCGTTTCCAGTGTTTGTTTTGCTCGTGCGAGGTAGCGTTGGACTCCTCTTGAGAAGCTCTTCCAACTCATACCAGTTTTAGAAGCTGTAATTGGCTAGTCGAGGAACGCGAAGTTGCTGCCGTTCGAGTGTTGCGTCGATTTGGTAGAGCTACGTTCTGGTTTTCGGTGAGACCTTGTTCCTAGCCATAGTTTTTAAGCTTTCTATGTAATTGTTGAGGTTTATGGAGCAGCTGGTCGAGTGAGACTCCCAGCCGTGAGCTAGTTTAGCAACCTGTTAGATTTACGTTGCCGTGTGTTTAACAGGCTTTTACTAGAGTCTTCGGGATTTCTCACAGGGTTAGTTGTTGCTCAGTATAAGGTACGGATTTGAGCTTATTTTTACAGCGAAGTTATGGCTTGGATGAATTGTAGTCGCTGGTATGTGGAATTGCCGTGCCTGCTGGTTGTTTCCTGTTGAGGATTGTGTATGCTAATTGTGTATTTGCTGCGTTGCATAGGTTTATATGCTTGCAGTTTATATGCTTGCATTTCCGCATGTTGCATACACGCATGGATTCCTTTCCAGTTTTGGTAGCCTTTGTACCATTGTTGTATTGTTGATTATTTCTTACCAGGATGTGAGGGCGAGCGGCAATACCGCACTCTCATGTCCCTGCTGGGATCGTAGCCACCATGCTCCCAGTGGTTAAATACCACAGTTCATGGGCGAGGCAACAGCAGGTCGAGTTGTTTGATGCATCCAGTAAGTGGGTGTAGTATCATGGCGAGTGGCTCACTACCACACTGTGAACACACCCGTGGCCACTGTTTGTTGTTGGAAATTCTTGGAGCTATGTTTGAGTTCCTTAGCTCCCTTGTGGGTCGAGCTTTTCGTTGTTCTTCGGCGTCTCATGCATAGCACCTGCATTTTATTCCTTGCTGTTTATTTCTATTGTATTATTGCTCTCCGTACTGGGGTTTAACCCCATGTCCCTCCGGGGCTTGGTTTGTTTCCTTGTTGCGTTATTTTCAGGAAACCCAGGTTCTACAGCTGGTCGTGGTTTCAACCCAGCTGGTGGTGCCCCAGGAGGTGGCTAGTGTGTCCCAGTAGCATATAGCATCTATATATATATGTATCAGTTAGCCAGGGGGATGCCCTGCGCTTTGTTGTTGTACCCGTAGGGGAATATGATACATGTTTGAATAAATCGTATCGTTGTATTTTAAATTATATGTTTAAAACCGTCGGGCCTAAAAGCAAAAATTTTATCCACTTTTTGATAGCTTCCGCATGTGTTTATCTGTTGTGAGCACGAGGCCTGACATTTTTTGTATCAGAGCTTAAACTGGGATAAGCTCAATTCCTTTGATCACACTTGAGTCTAGGCACAGTGTTGCGTATTGCATGTGCTTGACTTATGTGACTACGTGCAGCATATTTTGGGTTATATGCTTTCCTTGCTGTATTTGTTCTGTTTTTCCTTATCCTGTTGAGTGCTTTAGATGCCGCCTAGACGTCGTGGTCGTAGTAGGGGGCTGTTCCAGGAATCAGGAGGGCAGAATGAGGATCAGTATAGTGCGCATAGTCATACTCTTGAGAGTAGTGGAGAGGAGGAGGCTGCAGCTCCGCCGGCTCCGGTAGAGAGAATGGATGTGGTCATAGCTCGATTTCAGAGGATGAGTCCTCCTATCTTCAATGGTGATGAGTCGAGTGAGGACGCGGATTCTTGGCTCCATAGCGTCATCCATCTTTTTGATCGAGCCCAGTATGACGACGATCTCCGATTGAGGTTGGTGACCCTATTGTTGAGGAAGTCCGCAGAGCGTTGGTGGCGAGGTACGTCTAGTACCTTACTGGAGACTGGTGTTGGCATTACTTGGGACACTTTCTATCAGGTCTTCAGGCAGGAGTATGTCCCCGACTCCTATGTAGCTGCCCGTGAGCGGGAATTCGAGTTCTTGGAGCAAGGTTCGTTGTCTGTGCGCGAGTACGCTCGCAAGTTTTCTGCTTTGTTGGCGTATGTTCCGCATGTTGCTGGCCTGGAGAGGGCCAAGAGCACCAGGTTTTTTGGAGGGCTTGTTGTTGAGTGTTTTAGATGCCGCCTAGACGTCGTGGTCGTAGTAGGGGGCTGTTCCAGGAATCAGGAGGATAGAATGAGGATCAGTATAGTGCGCCTAGTCATACTCTTGAGAGTAGTGGAGAGGAGGAGGCTGCAGCTCCGCCGACTCCGGTAGAGAGAATGGATGTGGTCATAGCTCGGTTTCAGAGGATGAGTCCTCCTATCTTCAATGGTGATGAGTCGAGTGAGGACGCGGATTCTTGGCTCCATAGCGTCATACATCTTTTTGATCGAGCCCAGTATGACGACGATCTTCGGTTGAGGTTGGTGACCCTATTGTTGAGGAAGTCCGCATAGCGTTGGTGGCGAGGTACGTCTAGTACCTTACTGGAGACCGGTGTTGGCATTACTTGGGACACTTTCTATCAGGTCTTCAGGCAGGAGTATGTCCCCGACTCCTATGTAGCTGCCCGTGAGCGAGAGTTCGAGTTCTTGGAGAAAGGTTCGTTGTCTGTGCACGAGTACGCTCGCAAGTTTTCTGCTTTGTTGGCGTATGTTCCGCATGTTGCTGGCCTGGAGAGGGCCAAGAGCACCAGGTTTGTGGAGGGCTTGAATGGAGATCTGTACCAGAGCGTTCTGACAAGCAAGCCCAAGTCCTATGCTGAGGCTGTGATACTGCTATCCACATCGAGGAAGGCATGAAGAGCCGTAGTGCACGTAGAGCGCAGGTGGCGCAGGCGGTGCAGGGTGGTAGACCCGCTGGTCAGGGAGCTCAGTCGTCCCAGAGTTCTCAGTCCGCGCATTTTCCTCAGCAGCAGCAGCAGCAGGTAGCTCAGCAGTCTGGCCGTCAGAGGTTTCGACCCCACGGTCAGCAATTTAAGAAGAAGTCCGGTTCAGGGTCTTCTGGTTCTGGCAGTTCGAGTAGCAGCGGCTCTCGGGCGGAGTTTTGTGGCTTTTGCGGTGGGAAGCATTCTTCCACGCAGTGTGTTGGTGTGCAGAGTTCCTTCAACCTTTGTGGTCAGTATGGGCACTTTGCGAGAGTGTGCCCGACAGCTGGAGCACAGCAGGCCGCGGCCCAGCCTCATGGTCGTGGGGGTCAGTCTAGGGGCCGTTCGCAGCAGTTTCAGCAGCCCCGTTTTGGTGAGGCTCCGTTTAGGCCATTTCAGCAGCCTGGCCCTTCGCGTTTTGGGCAGTCGTCTCAGCCTTTCTTTCCAGGACCTCAGCAGGCTCAAGTTAACGCCTTTACGAGGGAGCAAGCCGAGGAAACACCGAGCCGGGTGATTGGAGGTACATGTCTTGTCTTTGACTTTCCTGCTCGTGTGTTGTTTGACACCGGTGCATCGCATTCGTTTATTTCTGATTCGTTTGTTTTTTAGCATGGGTTGTGTACCGTCCCTTTGAGTGATGTTGTTTCTGTTTCTACCCCCGGTGGTGTAAACCTGTTCTCGCAAGAGATTTTGTTGGATAGTGTGCTGCGGTTTGGTGAGCATGCCTTGTTAGCGAATTTGATCCGTTTGATGCTTTGGGATTTCGATTGTATAGTTGGGATGGATGTGCTGTCCAACTACAGGGCCTCCGTGGATTGCTTCCATGGGATTGTGCGCTTTAGGCCTTTGTCTGGTGAGAAGTGGGACTTCTACGGCCAGGACTCAAGATCGAAGATTCCGTTGGTCTCCGTGATGGAGATGTTTAGCTTGTTGTCCTTGGGAAATGCTGGCTTTATGATCTACGCTTTGGATGCGTCTTCTTCTTCTAGTGTTCAGCTTAGTGACCTGCAGTGCAGTCTTCATGGATCTGATGAACCGTGTTTTCCGAGAGTTCATAGATCAGTTTGTGATTGTTTTTATTGACGACATCTTACTCGAAGAGAA
>KQ997612.1:152219-173200 GCA_001598015.1 Dorcoceras hygrometricum | reverse complement strand
CAGTGTGTTGGGAAGAAGTGGGGGAGAAGCAGCTACCCCTGACTTTGTGCAGCAGATGAAAGATCACGTGGATCTTATCAGACAGCGGATGAAGGCTGCTCAGGATCGCCAAGCCAGTTATGCGAATAAGAGGCGTCGACCTCTTGAGTTTCAGGTTGGTGATCGTGTATTTCTCAAGGTTTCTCCGTTTCGTAGTGTGATGCGCTTTGGACGCAAGGGAAAGTTGGCCCCTCGTTACGTTGGTCCGTATGAGATTGTCGAGAGGATTGGCCCTTTGGCATATCGTCTATTGTTGCCGTCCGAGTTATCTTCTTTGCATGACGTCTTTCACGTTTCCATGTTGAGGAATTACGAGCCAGATCCGTCTCATGTGCTTGGAACTGACGAGGTAGAGCTAGATCAGTCGTTGAGCTATCAGGAATACCCTTTGCAGATCCTTGGCAGAAAAGAGAAACAGTTGAGGAATAAGACCATTCCTTTAGTAATGGTGCAGTGGAGCAAGCATGGTAGGGAAGAAGCTACTTGGGAGCTGGAAGAGAAGATGCAGTGCGAGTGGCCGCATCTATTTGAGTAGCTGTTGGGCTATATTTTCCAGTAGCTAGTAGTTTTTGCTGTTTTCCTTCCTTAGTTGTTGTGACTTGTTTGCTCAGTTGTCTTGAACTCTTGGCCTTGTGTTGGGCGTTTCTATTTAGTTTCTTGTTGTTGCTTCGAGTTTCAGTTGTTGTTTGGCGCTTTCAAAATTGTTGTTTGATTTCGAGGACGAAATCCTTTTTAGTGGGGGAGAAATGTGAGACCTGGTTTTGTAATCGAGATTTATCGTTGGAATGAATTGATAAATAGAGGTTCTACTGGTTTAAGATCTCTATTTGAGTGTTTGAGTTGCATTTTCGGGTTCCATTTCGTGTGTTGAGCAATTCTGGAGATTTTGTATTTTTTTCGCATATTTGAGGTGCCTGCTGGTTGACGTGTCAGCTGGTGTTGAGAGCTAGCGGCTGGTCGGTGGCAAAACCAGTCGAAGCATGTTTTAGCGCGAGATTCATGAGACGCCATCGTTTGCGTGAAGTCTGGTTGCGCGTGTTGAGATCAGCAGATGCGTTAGTGTATTTGCGTTGAGGATCAAAACGACTGCATTTAGATTAGTTGGCGCGACGTCGTTTGGATGTTGCGTTTGGTACCAGCTGGTAGATTTTGTATGTGTGTCTGCTGGTTGTTCAACAGATGTAGATGTCAACGCGGGTCAACTTTCCTGTAGCTTAAAGAGGATGCGTCGTCGTTTCGTTGTTGCGACTGGGAGTCCAGCTGCGAGTGAGATTCGCCTCTATTGCTTGCTGCTGGTATTTCGCGAGAGCTAGCGACTGGATGACGTCAGTGGAGCGACATCGTTTTAATTAGTTTCAACGCTGCGTTTTGAGGTTGCGACTGGAACCAGCAGAGAGAAGCGTTGCGTTGTTTTGTTCTTGCGACTGGATACTCAGCTGCTGGTATAGTATGCGACGTCATTTGAGTAAGTTGGTGCGACGCCGTTTTGAGAACCAGCCGTTAGTTATTTTAGCGATTTTTGGAGAGATCAGCTGTTGGTTCTTGCGTCTGCTGGTTTGGGGAATTGTTGGTGTCGACTGGTTTTGTCGGTGGACAATAATTGGTATTGATTTCCAGTCGTTGCAAGTGCTATTTATAGGAAGACTTGGTCTTCGAATTGTTGTATCATTTCCATACTTAGCAAATATTTCCAGCCTTTCGTTCCTTATCTTTTGAACCCTAGAACACTGTTCAGCCGTGAGCTTTCCGGCGAATTCCCGTCGTTTCCGGTGTTTGTTTTGCTCGTGCGAGGTAGCGTTGGACTCCTCTTGAGAAGCTCTTCCAACTCATACCAGTTTTAGAAGCTGTAATTGGCTAGTGGAGGAACGTGAAGTTGCTGTCGTTCGAGTGTTGCGTCGATTTGGTAGAGTTACGTTCTGGTTTTCGGTGAGACCTTGTCCCTAGCCATAGTTTTTAAGATTTCTATGTAATTGTTGAGGTTTATGGAGCAGCTGGTCGAGTGAGACTCCCAGCCGTGAGCTAGTTTAGCAACCTGTTAGATTTACGTTGTGTATGCCGTGTGTTTAACAGGCTTTTACCAGAGTCTTCGGGATTTCTCGCAGGGTTAGTTGTTGCTCAGTATAAGGTACGGATTTGAGCTTATTTTTACAGGAAGTTATGGCTTGGATGAATTGTAGTCGCTGGTATGTGGAATTGCCGTGCCTGCTGGTTGTGTCCTGTTGAGGATTGTGTATGCTATTTTTGTATTTGCTGCGTTGCATAGGTTTATATGCTTGCATTTCCGCATGTTGCATACACTCATGGTATTCCTTTCCAGTTTTGGTTGCCTTTGTACCATTGTTGATTATTTCTTACCAGGATGTGAGGGCGAGCGGCAATACCGCACTCTCATCTCCCTGCTGGGATCGTAGCCACCATGCGCCGAGTGGTTAAATACCACAGTTCATGGGCGAGGCAACAGCAGGTCGAGTTGTTTGATGCATCCAGTAAGTGGGTGTAGTATCATAGCGAGTGGCTCACTACCACACTGTGAACACACCCGTGGCCACTGTTTGTTGTTGGAAATTCTTGGAGCTATGTTTGAGTTCCTTAGCTCCCTTGTGGGTCGAGCTTTCCGTTGTTCTTCGGCGTCTCATGCATAGCACCTGCATTTTATTCCTTGCTGTTTATTTCTGTTGTATTATTGCTCTCCGTACTGGGGTTTAACCCCATGTCCCTCCGGGGCTTGGTTTGTTTCCTTGTTGCGTTATTTTCAGGAAACTCAGGTTCTACATCTGGTCGTGGTTTCAACCCAGCTGGTGGTGCCCCAGGAGGTGGCTAGTGTGTCCCAGTAGCATATAGCATCTATATATATATGTATCAGTTAGCCAGGGGGATGCCCTGCGCTTTGTTGTTGTACCCGTAGGGGAATATGATACATGTTTGAATTATGTATGCTTTATTGTTGATTGTTTTATGATTCGGGAAACTTATTTTAAGTATCGTTGTATTTTAAATTATATGTTTAAAACCGTCGGGCCTAAAAGCAAAAATTTTATCCACTTTTTGATAGCTTCCGCATGTGTTTATCTGTTGTGAGCACGAGGCCTGACAGTGGATGTGGTTTTCAGGTTTGCAGCTGGCCCTGGTGGTGCGTCAGCTAGAGGAGCCCCATAGGCGTGGTTGAGTTCCCAGTTATGTATATGGTCCATCGAGTCATTTTCCAGGGGATGAAGCTTTGTTGTATCTATCTGTTACCTTCAACGCCAGTATTTTAAGATGTATTTTCCGTCAGGCCAAAAGCAAAAATTTTATCCACTTTTTGAGCTTCCATGTTTTGGATTTATTGCGTGCTTAACTCTGATTTAGAGCACCGGGCCTTATATTTTGGTATCAGAGCTAAACTGGGGTAAGCTCGTTTCTATTTTTTCACACTCGAGTCTAGGCACAGTGTTTATCCTCCTGCACGTGCTTGACTATTTGCTTTCCTGCTTTGTGTGTGCTTACCTTCGTGTGCCTCCTAGTTACCGCCTAGTTGAGGTAGAGGTAGAGCTGTTAGGCAGGTTGTAGATGAACCGAGAGTTTCGGTTAATGCGGAGGATGTTTCTCGATCAAGAGTTCTTTTGAGACGTCGTGCGAGACAGTTCGAGGCCGAAGTGGAGTATTTGACCAACGAGTGGATGTTTTGGAGTTGGTTCTGACTAGGTTCCAACGGATGAATCCCTTGATTATTAGTGTGCTGGAGACTGTTCAGCTGCCGAGGGATGGCTTGAGAACATGTTGGGTTTGTTTGACCCGGTTCAGTTCGATGATAATAGAATATTGAGTTGGCTGCTGAGCCCATAGTACTGCGCGTGACCTCCAAGGTCTTTGTCCTACCAGCAGAGTTGTTGTATCTTGAACTCCGTTGATTTCTTCTGGTTGTACCTCCAGATGTTGAGTTGTTTTGCGAGCCACGTGTTTCCAGCTGTTGAGTTGTGCCTGTGAGCCTTGGATCTCCAGCTGTTGAGTTGTTTCGGCGTTCTTCGCATCTCCAGCTGTGGAGTGTCCCTGTTGTTGTTTCTCCAGCTGTTGAGCTGTGTTCTTTGTGACTCCAGCTGTTGAGTTTTATTTGTGAGTTCTGTTGATCCCTGTGCAGTTGTTGTCTTGAACTCTGTTGGTCTCTATTGTTTAGTCTCTAGCTGGTTAGTTGTTTTGTGAAATTCGTGCCTCCAGCTGTCGAGCTGTTTCCAGAGTCCTATTGATCGCTTCTACTTCTAGGTTGGTTTTACCCTCGTGACAGATGGATTGTAGTGGCATACTCCTCACCTTTTTTTCTCCTTCTCCTTCTTTGAGAATTTTGAGTTGTTTGTGGTTGTCTAATGGGCGAGGTATGGTTTGCGTCTCGTTAGTGGAGACCTTACTAGATGAGATATCATGCTCCTATCTTGGTGTTGGCTGCCGTTGTGTCTGCTTTGGAGTTTTGGCGCCAGCCTTTTAAGGTGGAGAGAGTATGATAACCTTCACCAACCCCAAGAAATTTGAGGTGTGCCTTCACTTAGTCCGACTGGTTTGGGAGACAGTGTCTTTGGACAGAGTTGGTTAAGGATTTCAGATGTGAGCTCAACGCCAGCCTGGGCGAGAGAAGCTGGTTGCTGATATCTTGTTGGGAATCCAGCCATCAGTGCTAGTAGTGTTGAGTATCTTGAAGGTGTTCGAGTAATTGGGAACTTCATAATGGTGTTTGCATCCTGGTGATAATCTCTTTGGAGTTTCCTCGTTTCGGGTTCGAACACCAGATTGATGCGGACAGTAGGACCGAGGATAGGACTGATTGGTACGTTTGTGTGCTGAAGTTGGAAGCCCTATCTAATCCATCAGATGTCCTTACCATGTCATCGTGGATCAGTAGTGATGTCAAGGAAGATTTGATGTCTCAAGGTGCGAACTGCCAACAGGTCTAGATCGAGAGGATGAGACCTGGTGTTTTCTTTGGAATTGGTGGCATATGGCTATGAATTATGTTGCTCTTTTTCTTTGTTCGGGCCTGATGTTGTGGCAGTTTGGAGTTATGATTTATGGACTGCCTATGCCAACATATCTTTTCTTTTGCTAAGGCTATTCTAGGAAGCAAGTAATAGAATTTCGTGTCGATCACACAGCGAGATGGCATGGTTTTTTCCGGTGTCCTTAGTTTCTGGCCGAGACTCTAAGCTTTCGTTCTGAGGTTGAAAGAGCTTGTGTAACAGTTTTGGGACTAGATTGACCGCGAGTTTAGCGTTTTTCCCTTGATCAGATGGCTAATCTGAGCTAACCATGCAGATTTTGGTAGAGTTTTCGTGTTGTTTTCGCTACCAAGTGATGTTCGGTATAAAATCCTTTGAGGTTTTTGCACGGTGGAAGTTCAAAAAAAAATTGTTCTAGCGACTAGAAGAAGTTGAGGAAAATCAGCGATCTTCACCAATTTTGTGCGGTATGTGAAGGACTAAGGAGATACGCTTCAATCTAGAGCGAAGGCTGTGCAAGATCGCCAATCCAGCTTGTGCTCCTAACGGGTAGATCTATGACGTTTAGATCGATGATTGTGTGCTTCTGGTGAACGTCTCCTTCTTATTTGCGTCAGGCTTGGAAATTGTAGGGTAGGTTAGCTCTTAGATTCACCAGTCTGTTTGAGTGTCTCTAGACAGATTGGATCTTTGGCGTACAGTTGCGGATGCCAGCTGTTTTGTTGTGGAAACATGGCGTGTTTTATGTGTCTAAGCCGAGGGAATGTGAGCCAGATCCTTCTTTTTTGTTGAAGACTGATGAAGTGAGTGGGACCAGAACCTACATTTTATTGTATGGCCAGTGAGAATTCTGGACAGAAGGGGAAACAATGGCGGATCGTTACCTTACCTTGGGTTACAGTACAGTGGAGTAGGCATGGAAGAGGAAGGACTACTTGAGATGCAGAAGCTGCGATGAGTAGAGAGTGGCCTCATTGACGATGGATACTGTTTTTCTTCCTTGCATTCTATTTCCTTCCTGTCTGAGTTCTGTTTTATCCAGTCGGTAGCTGGTTATGCGTTTTCATGATCCCCTTTTTGTCATTGTGCATGTTATCTGCCTCATTTTGATGTGAGCTGTTATAGGCATAACAGCGTAGTTGCGGTTAGCTTAGTAATTCTACGGTTTCTTTGTGTAAGCTTGATAGGATCGAAAAACCGGGGGTGTTCATGAGTTCTGCCACAACTCATGTAGGCTCTCACACAGCCCAAACACCAAACCCGTAAGTTACGTACATTTTAAAATTTACAAGTTGAAAACCAGCACACAACTACGAAACCAGATTGGCGTGAAGCTGGGCCAATAGCTCTGCGAGCTGGTCCGAATTACCAGCAGCTCTGCGAGTTGGTTTAACACAAACAATCTGGTTCCTCAAATCTTGAGCTGCAATAGCTCAGTGTTCTTGAATGTTTGTGCACCGAGATACAGATTGAGCTATGAGTTAAAATCATGCGGAAACAGCTCAAACTGAACTCTTATATTCGAAAGCCTTTAAACATTTTTATGTGTAGTAAACAAATATGCAATGAGTGAATGTAAGTGTAGTAATCAGTAAAGAAATACGCTACGATTTGTTTATGGAAGTTTGGAGCTGAATCTCCTACGTCTTCCCTTCTTCTGCAATTGGGAAGGATTCCACTAGAAGACTTTGATTGCAGAGACCCTCGCTACAACCCACTCCTATGACGAACAGTCGCAAGAACTCCTAGAAACCATCACTGCACACTAAGACCGCAAGTTGTGTGTCTAACATCACTTCTTTTATGCCTCATTGAGAAAGGCTACAAACATTTCTTCAACATCTCAGTGCGAAAGACAACGTAGACTTGTTTAACGTCTCTGTCCAAAGACTACAATGGAGAGTTTTAAATTTACACACTCTAATCTTGTTTTGCTCAACTCTCGAATGTGAGTGAATGTGTATGTGTGTGATATTTACAGTGTGAGTGCAATCTCTCTCAAAAGTTAAATCTCACACACTGGAAAGTGCTCCTCTCTGAGCTGGTCTCTCGATGTCTTCCCAGGGTTGTGCAGTCGACTTGTATTCTGTTTTTGATTATGCACACCCACTCTCTCTACTTGTCTCCCCCCTACTTTCTCCTGCTCTTGATATATATAAAACCGCTTAGCCTATTTGCCCCTTGGACACAAGCTTGTAGCCGTTTGAAAAGTCTTCTGACACGATTGTACTTGTGTACTTTGGATTTTAATGTGTTGCAGGCTTCATTTGACTTGAACTATTTTTATAGGCGCTTCTGCAGCCTTTGCTAGCTTCGAGATCTACTTGTCTCGATCAAAAAAATTAGTTTGTTTTCCAGTATCCTGAGATAAAACTAATTTTGATCTTGCTCATGGCTTCTGATTTGCTCTACCAGCTGGTGTCCTTCCAGCTGGTTTTCTTCAACCGTTTTCATCCTGAGCTGGTTGCTTCACTTAGCTTGTTCCCCAGCTTTACTCCATTCCCAGCTGGTTTCCTTGCAGCTGGTTGATTCTTTCATTTCAGGAGTCTTCCTCCATTTTCATCTGTGAGATCAGCCTTCTCACATATATCAAACGGCCAGCTGGTTTCTCTGCTTCGAGCAAGCTGCTTTTGCTCATCTTCTGATTTGCTCTTGTCAGCGGGTTTTGAGCTCGGCTACTCTTGTTCTATTCTTCTTTTGTCTGCAGATGAGCTCCCAGCTGGTTTCTTTCACTGGTTATGCCCGAGCTGGTCTCTCTAGCTATTCATGACTTAGTTAGATAGAGTCCCTTCTTGACAAATCTTGCACCAGTGATTATATCCCTTCTTCTTAGGATATAATGATCAGTTCTAATTCAGTCTTACCAAGGACTGAGATCCCTATGATGAACTGATCATAGTTGCGCTTAGTGATCTGACCTACACTTGATCACTATGCTCTATATATGCAATGGCACTTGAACACTGCACTTGTACGCTGCACTTGATCTGCTCTTGAGCCGTTCTACACTTCATCTCTCTGCGCTTGAACTCTGCTCTTCTATACCAGCTTGATGCTTCCTGCGCTCTGGATTCCTGCAGAACCTGTAATCTGGAGGACTTCTGCTGTACCAGCTCAAGCGTCCCCTAAACAGATCCAACAATCTCCCCCTTTTTTATTACACAAAATCTGGATAAACATATGCAGGTATGTTTATGCTTCAAAATATTTTTCCCCCTTTTGTGGGAATTAGAAAGTGTTTCGAAATCAAGTCCCCCTCTGAATATTTAAAACATACTCCCCCTAAACAGAGCATGGGGATATTTTTTTTTAAAAGAAAATTCATTTTCGATGTGACGATATTTTGTGAAAAACAAGTGCATGAGATTTTGAAGACAGAATCTATGCTACCTAAAGGTTCTCATCTGTTTAGATCAGAGGAGCAATAGAAGATTCAATTTACAGAATATCTTCCATTTTTCCCTAAGACTTAGCCTCACCCGCCCTAGAGATCTTGGCATCAACAGACATCGCACAATCTGTCAGCTCATCGGAACAGATATTGCTGCACTTTCCTTTCGAGAAATTGCTCTGCAATTCAATAAACATTTCTTCCCCTATCCATATAAGATGAGTTTTGAAAGTCTTAAAATTTCGTAGCATAGACAAGCTTTCAAAAGACTATCAGATCAGAAAAAATTTTAAAACCGTTTAAAAATATTTTCGAAAAATAATGCACTATTCAAGAACAACCTGCTCTGATACAATTGATAGGATCAAAAAACCGGGGGTGTTGATGAGTTCTGCCACAACTCACGTAGGCTCTCACACAATCCAAACACCAAACCCGTAAGTTACGTACATTTTAAAATTTACAAGTTGAAAACCAGCACGGAACTACAAAACCAGATTGGTGTGAAGCTGGACCAACAACTCTGCAAGCTGGTCCGAACTACCAGCAGCTCTGCGAGCTGGTTAAACACAAACGATCTGGTTCCTAAAATCTTGAGCTGCAATAGACAGTGTTCTAGAATGTTTGTGCACCGAGATACATATTGATCTGTGTGGTAAAATCATGTGGAAATAGCTCAAACTGAACTCTTATATTCGAGAGCCTTTAAACAGTTTTATGCCTATTAAACAAATATGAAATGCGTGAATGTAAGTGCAGTAAGCAGTAAAGAAACACGCTGCGATTTATTTATGGAAGTTCGGAGCTGAATCTCCTACGTCTCCACTTCTTTCGCAATCGGGAAGGATTCCACTAGAAGACTTTGATGGTAGCGATCCTCGCTACAACCCACTCCTACGACCAGCATCCGAAAGAACTCCTAGCAACAACCACTGCACACTGAGCCCGCATGATGTGTGTCTAACATCACATCTTTTATGCCTAAGTGAGAGAGGCTACAGACACTTCTTTAACGTCTCATTGCGAAAGACAACGTAGACTTGTTTAACGTCTCTGTCCAAAGACTACAATGGAGAGTTTTAAATTTACATTCTAATCTTGTTTTGCTCAACTCTCGAATGTGAATGAATGTGTATGTGTGTGAGATTTACAGTGTGAGTGCAATATCTCAAATGCCGAATCTCACACAAACTGGAAAGTGCTCCTCTCTAACTGGTCTCTCGATGTCTTCCCAGGGTTGTGCAGTAGAATTGTATTATGTTTTTTATTATGCACACCCACTCTCTCTACTTGGCTCCCCCCTGCTTTCTCCTGCTCTTGATATATAAAGCCGCTTGGCAGATTTGCCCGTTGGACACAAGCTTGTAGCCGTTTGAAAAGTCTTCTGACATTGTTGTACTTGTGTCCTTTGGCTTTTAATGCGTTGCAAGATTTTCATTTGACTTGAACTCTTTTATTCGGCGCTTCTGCAGCCTTTGCTAGCTTCGATCTTTTCTTGTCTCGATCAAACAAATTAGTTTGTCTTCTAGTATCCTGAGATCAAACTAATTTTGATCTGGCGCATGGCTTCTGATTTGCTCTACCGGCTGGTGTCCTTCCAGCTGGTTTTCTTCAGCAGTTTTCATCATGAGCTGGTTGCTTCACTTGGCTTGTTCCCCAGCTTTACTCCATTCCCAGCTGGTTTCCTTGCAGCTGGTTGATTCTTTCATTTCAGGAGTCTTCCTCTATCTGCATCTGTGAGATCAGCCTTCTCACAGATATCATAAGACCAGCTGGTTTCTCTGCTTCGAGCAAGCTGCTTTGCGCAACTTCTGATTTGCTCTTGTTAGCTGGTTTTGAGCTTGGCTACTCTTGTTCTGTTCTTCTTTTGTCTGCATCTGAGCTCGCAGCTGTTTTTATTTCAATGGTTATGCCTGAGCTGGTCTCTCTAGCTATTCATGACTCAGATAGATAGAGTCCCCTCTTGAAAAATCTTGCACCAGTGATTTTTTATCCTTTTTCTTAGGGATATAATGATCAGTTCTAATTCAGTCTTCCCAAGGACTGAGATCCCTATGATGAACTGATCATAGTTGCGCTTAGTGATCCGACCTGCACTTGATCACTGCGCTTTATCAATGCAACGTCACTTGAACACTGCACTTGTACACTGCACTTGATCTGATCTTGAGCCGTTCTGTACTTCATCTCTCTGCTCTTGAACTCTGCTCTTCTATCAAGCTGGTGAACCAGCTTGATGCTTCCTGCGCTCTGGATTCCTGCAGAATCTGTAATCTGGAGGACTTCTGTTGTAATAGCTTGGGCGTCCCCTCACTGTTCCATCATAGATATCTTCAACCGAACCAGCTTAGGTGTCCCCTTAATGTTCCAGTCTGGATATCTTCCTTCCTTATAAATCAAGTGCACTGCACATGTCATATAAATCGTTAGTAAGATATTAACAGATTTTGTGTCAATCAAAACTTAAATTCTGATCTGTATAAATATATCCAACAATCTCTCCCTTTTTTATTTACACAAAATATGGATAAACATATGCAGGTATGTTTATGTTTCAAAATATTTCTCCCCCTTTTGTGGGAATCAGAAAGGGTTTCAAAATCAAGTCTCCCCCTTATTATTTAAAACAGACTCCCCCTAAACAGAGCATGGGGTTATTTTATTTTAAAAGAAAATTCATTTTCTGAGGGACGACATTTTGTTAAAAACAAGTGCATGAGATTTTGAAGACAGAATCTATGCTACTCAAAGGTTCTCATCTATTTAGATCAGAGGAGCAATAGAAGATTCAGTTTACAGAATCTCTTCCACTTTTCCCTAAGATTTAGCCTCGCCCGCCTTAGAGATCTTGGCGTCCATAGACCTCGTGCAATTTTTCATCTCGTCGGAACAGATATTGCTGCACTTTTATTTCGAAAAATTGCTCTGCAATTCAATAGAAAATGATCCCCATATCCATATAAGATGAATTTTGAAAGCCTTAAAAATTTTGTAGCATAGACAAGCATTCTAAAAATTATCAGAGCAGACAAAATTTTAAAACCGTTTAAAAACATTTTCGAAAAAGAATTCACTATTCAAGAACAACCTGCTCTGATACCAATTGATAGGATCAAAAAATCGGGGGTGTTCATGAGTTCTGCCACAACTCACGTAGGCTCTCACACAACCCAAAAACCAAACCCCTAAGTTACGTACATTTTTACAAGTTGAAAACCAGCATGCAACTATGAAATCATATTGGCGTGAAGCTGGACCAACGTTCTGCGAGCTGGTCCGAATTACCAGCAGCTCTACGAGCTGGTTTAACACAAACGATCTGGTTCCTCAAATCTTGAGCTGTAATAGCTCAGTGTTCTTGAATGTTTGTGAACCGAGATACAGATTTAGCTATGAGTTAAATCATGCGGAAACAGCTCAAACTGAACTCTTATTGTGAGGACTAGAAATATGTTAAGTATGATTTAATTGCTAATCAGCTTTTGGATTATGATTTGTCACGGAAATTGTGATTGCTGGTTAACATGTGAAATCAGTGTTGAATGTGGAGTTCAGTAGTTGTATTTTTCCTATGGGGAAATGATTCCAGTAGTAATTCAGACGTGAGGATCATCTCTGGGAAGAATCTAGGCCAGCAGTGCCTTTGCGCGAGAATTTGCGGGCGTTCAGATGTTGCCTAACGTGTTTTCAGTAGGGGGTGTTGATACGTCGTCGTTTGGATTAGTTGGAACGACAGCGTTTTGGATTAGAGAAGAAGACAACAGTGAATTGCGTGAGCATTCAGATGTTTGAATTCAGTAGTAGCGTGACCAGATGTCAACGCTAGTCAACTCAGCAGTGAGAGTGTAGCGAGAGGCAGCTGTTAGCGTTAGCGCGCGGGCGTGAGAAGTTTTTGCGTGTTAGTCAACAGCTGAGTTGACCGCTAGTAGTTAGCGTGTGTGGATGTTGCTAGCGAGAGATCTGTTTCAGCAGTAGAAGCTATGCTACATCATTTTAATTAGTTGGTGCGACGTCGTTTGCTGTATGAGTTAGTAGAGTGTTTAGATGTTTGTATTGTATCAGCAGTGGGCGAAAGCTGGAGCCAGCTTTGAGAGGAATTTTGCCTTAGTATAAGAAGAGATCTGAATTGCTTAGAACAGCAGTAGTTCGAGGATTTACATACCAAGTGCTGCTCAACACTTAGCGTATTTTTAACCCGATATTTCTCATCGTTTTCTCCAGTAAACTCTCGATAGTTAATGTTCCTTCGAACCCTTCTCCGATGAATTTGCAGTCGATTTCCGCCATTTTTTGAAGCGAGACCGGTGGCGTTGAGCTCGTCTTGAGTAGCTCTTTCGATTGATAGTAGTTAGGTGGCCGGAGTCGACGTTGGAGAGGAACGCGAAGTAGCAGTGTTGATCGAACGTTTTCGTGAAGCTAGACCCGAGAGTTCTTGAGCTTTTGGGTAAGTGATTTCGGCTGTTTTAAGCTTAGTTCTAGCTATTAGAAGCTGCTTCGATAGGTAGAACCAGATTTGAGTTCCAGGGAAGTCCCTGCTGTGTTGAACGTGACCAGCGAGGTAGCAAGTTTGAGCAGTTGAAGCTGCCGTGATTTACGTGTTGAGCTTTTGCTAACAGCTTGAACATAGCGTTCTAGTATTTGAGGCATGAAATCTGAGCTATATGAATTCTGTGTTTACGTGAACAGCTTGATTGAAATTGATATGTCCTGTTTACGTATTATATGCATGTTGAAATCAGATTTGAATCATGGCATTCATGCATACATATTGATCCTTTGATCGATTGAGAACCTGAGAGAGAGCCACGTTGTGACCGGCAGACGGATGTGTCGTTCCTGAAAGGTACAACGCTATCATCAGAGTGGTGACCAACTGATTGGTTGTGTCTGAATACCACCGATCTGTGATGGCTGACGGGCCTGATGATCACGGACCGATGATTTCCCCGATTGATACACTGTGCGGGTATAGAGGCTCTATTGATATTACTGCCAGCTGATTAGCAGGCCTTGATGACCGATGTTCTTTGACAGCCACATGAATTCATGACTTACAATACTGCATGTTTATGATTTGCTGTTATATTAGTGCTCATTCGTACTGAGGCTTGACCTCGTAGTCTTTTCCTGCTTTTGTGTTGTTTGGGTCTGCGTTTCCCATTTGCAAGATCTTCATGTAACCAAACTGGACAGATTGGAAACCCAGCTGGTCGATCCCCATCTCCTTGAAGTCCCAGTTATTATTATATTATGTGTTGATCCAGGGGATGCCCTGAGGTTATATGTATTCTGGGGGATCGTTGTTGATTTGATTTGTGATTACCTGTTGTTGTATGAGTTTTGATTTAACTCGTATTTTGATTATGACTATTTTGAAGATATGATTTGGTTCTGGCCCAACTTTATTTCGAAAATTTTTAGCCCTATTTTTTGCTTCCGCGTTTATGTGCTTAATTGTGCTATTAATTACTGTTAATTAGCACGGGGCCCGACACTTATATTTGTAAAGCCTTTAAACAGTTTTATGCGTAATAAACAAATATGCAATGCGTGAATGTAAGTGCAGTAAGCAGTAAAGAAATATGCTACGATTGTTTATGGAAGTTCGGATCTGAATCTCCTACGTATCCCCTTCTTCCGCAATCGGGAAGGATTCCACTATAAGACTTTGATTGCAGCGACCCTAGCTACAACCCACTCCTACGACCAGCAGCCGCAAGAACTCCTAGCAACCACCACTGCACACTCAGCCCGCAAGCTGTGTGTCTAACATCACTTCTTTTACGCCTCATGATAGGATAAATTAGGATCGAAAATAGGCCTAGGAGTTCAGAAGGGGGGGTTGAATGAACTCCTTGGATTTTAATTTTTCGAAACCTTTAAAAAAAACGTTTTTACAACCGCCTCGCTTAATTCAGATCTGAGGATCCCAGTTAGAATCTGTTTTCTTGACTAACAAAGATTGTGCGGAAAGAAGTCAATTAAACAGTGAACAGTATGAATGTAAATAAGTGGGATGCAATAAGTAAAATTGCAAGGGTCAGAAATTTGTTTCTGGAAGTTCGGATATCAAATCCTACGTCTCTCTTTCTTCCTTTGCAGGAAGGTCCCACTAGAAGACTTTGATGTACACAGCCTCTGAATACACCCGGTCTCTGAGCATCGCTCCAAGTGAACTCCTAGCAACATCAACTAATTGCACATAACACTGTGGTTTACAATTGAACGTAATTTTCTCAAACGGCTTAACGTAGCACGTTTGTTACAGACTCAATCTAAAAAATACATAGAATATGATGTTTTGAGTACTGCAAATATCTCGAAGATAAACAAACAAAAGAATGTTCTTCGAGATTTGACAACTGTGACTTTGAATATTTTTGTCGCTTGAATATTCCCAGGAGTTTAGAGCTTGAGAGTAGGTAAGATGAAATTGAGCGAGATAGATCGAGAGCTATTCAATTGAAATCTTCAATTATTTATACTCTTCAGCTTCAACGGTCAGTTGATATAAATCCCTTTGCATATCTTCATCGTATCATCATTAGTGCTATGTAGAAGGTAAATTGCGCTGTCAAAGCTTGATTGACTTGTTTACCAAACCGGGTAACCAGCGTATCAATCATTCTGCGTAATGCCCGATTTAACTCAAATTAGCTTTGATCTTGTTTCCTTAAATCAATTTTGACCGTTGCACTCTCTCAAATAAACTGATAACGTCTGAAGAAATTTGAAGCTCACATCTGTTTTAGTACTGAAATCCGAATAGTGCTCTCTTTCCCTTTGTGAATAGATAAAGGAAATCTCCTTACACGTAAAGTTATCACATCTGAGATATTAACATGTGTACTGTTAGCGCTCTGCTCTTCTCGTAGTACTGAAAATTTATCAAATCTGAAGTCTAGAGAACCCTGTGTAGTCTATTCACCTCTGATACGTTCGGATCTGAAAGAATACTGTCTGAACATACTCGAATCTGTTACCGAAGCCTCTGAATCAAATCTGAAGCCCTGACCCGATAACTGAAATAACCCGAGTACTTAAGTCTGATAAGCTCTTATTCGAAATTTTCAACCCGATAACTGAAATCTGAGTAAACTGTTCTCAAATATCTCGGATCTGAAATACTTAGCTGATGACAACTGACTTTCCAGATCTGATTCAGTTCTTATCTCATTTTTGTTATCACCAAAACTTATAAATTTTACCTTAACAATTTCCCCCTTTTTGGTGATGACAAAACTTAGCAGCCTTTGACTTAGAAGAGCCAAAAATAAATTGCTCCAAGTCTACTTTATATTCAATATGAAGGAAAGTACAAAAGGTTTGTACAAAGAACTGAAAGACCAAAAAAAAACTGAACTGATTATTTCTCTCCTAGCCAGTATCCCATGCCTCTTCCTGATCCTTTATGAGATCCACCACTTCTGTAATATCTTCTACTCGAAGATCCGCTCCTACTACCTTCACCAGGTCTGCTTCCTGCATAACCAGAACCAGGTCTGCCACGATCATCAGGAGGAGGCTGCGGACCTCGGCTGCTACCACTTCCCCCTTTTTGTCATCACGTCCTCTATTTATATAATCAACAAGATCTGACAACTGAGACGTGAGGTGATTATAGTTTTTCTGTGCTTGCACATGCAATTTCATTAGCTCATGGGAAAGGGCGTCTTGCCGGTCTTGGATCCCTTCAATTTATCATCATAGGCCTGAGACAAGGAAACCTGCTGAGATTGTAGCTTCTGTTGAGATGCCAAAATATCAAGGGATAGGGCAGCCTTCTGAAGCTGATCTTCTCGTCGAACATGGCCAAACAGACCTCGATACGTCCTGTCCTGTTGGTCTAAAATCTCAGTAAACCGCTGCTCAAGGCTTCTGATGTGTAATATAAGCACATCCTTGAGCTTTTCTGCATCATCCTTTTTCTGCATACGCTCAGTTTGAATTTGATTGACTGAGGCTCGGAGCTATGCCAAGGGCTCGTTGAATTCTCGCGGGGTAACAGCAGTAGGCATCAAGATCTATTCAACATCCAAAAGAGTATTGTCGGTAGTGAAGAACATACGAGAGTCAGTGGAAATACTCGGATTTGGAGAAATCAAAGCTGTATCTAGGTGGCGCTGAGACAGAACATCATTCGGAGACATCGGATCCTGTTGGCTAGAACTAGAAGAAGAACTCGAGGAATCAACGGTACATCTAGGCCTCTGCAAAAAATCCAAACAAAATTTGTCGAATCTACTGCTAAATCTACCACAGAACTGACTGCAACAATATCTCTACAAAAATTATGCGAACCAACTGGTTGCAGGCGACCAAAAGGAGAAAACTGTACAACTTCTATACATACATCAGCCCATTGTTTGCGAAGCAACTTCAAAAACTCACTGATTGGGCCTAGAGTATCATCGAATTGCCGTTGAGCTGGTATTTTCCATTCGAGAAATAGAACTGGCTTGGGTAGGCGTTTCCAAAAATCATTTCCTTCTTGGATGAGCCAAGACCCGTCAACCAAGGTCTTGGTTCGAATCCAGCACAAAGACCTATTGTTTGTATTTGATCAGGCAATCACTGCACCACGATCTTTATGTACTCCTTCAAACATTCTTGAGCTACATATCCGTTCCCACTTCAGTCCGTGTATTCTCATCTGAGTCTGTAATGTCTCGAATGCAAAGAGATGAGCATCAGAGAGAAAAGTTATGATATGAAGATCAATGGCTGTCGTGGGTTTACCGGACTTGAAGTTTTGGCGATGAGCGTCCAAGAATTTTCTCAAAAGCATTTCTTTGTATTTAGCAATTATGTACTCACGCCTCCTCACAGCTGTCTCTAACGAATCAGTCTCGGCCCAAGCTAAAATCTGCTCTTCTTTTGCAATTATATCTTTAACCGAACCCAAAACTGCTAATCTGCTCAAACTGAAAGAATTGAAGAATGAGACAACCTCTGTTATTACCTTTTCCTTAATCTGTACAAGGAAATATATGTCTGCACAAATTAAACTGAACATCTCTCGAGCCGGGTGCCCTTCTATTTCATCCTTAGCAACAAGAGGCACCTTCCCCTTGTCTGAAGCAGCAATTCGATGGAGACTGGCCTTGTACCAATCACCTTTGTTAACTCCTGGAATCTCAATGCTACGTCCGAACAGTATTCTAGTAACCTATGCTGCTGTCATGGATGGAAACATCAAGTCCGTAGGAATTTGATTCAGAATATCCTCTGTTAGGATAAAATTTATAGTTTTGGTGATAACAAAAATAAGAAAAGATTTGGACCTAAACGATGAATTTCGAATAATCTTCTCACATAGATTAGAGGTTGCTGACAACAATGATTGGTTTGAGTTACAGTTATGAATTCGGGTTGATCAGAATCGGATCTTGGAACAGTGGAGTTATCGATTTGGTTATTCGGGTTATCGGGTCAGAAATCTACTGTTAATGGAGTATTGAGGATGATGATATCTGCCAACAGCACTTGATTATTGTATCGGTGATAGTATCTGCCAACAGGTATTGAAATAGTAAAGGGTTCTATCAACATAAAGGGCCGTATTCATTGATAAGTATATTCGACAGACCTTGTAACAGCACTACTCATCGTCGCTGACAACAGATAGTGCTACAGGATATGCTCAACAGGTTTGGTAACAGTAAGTTCAACACGACATCGTTTGCTATCAACAGATATGATGACGTCAGCTACAGTAGAATATCAGATATCATGACGTCACCATCAGATTTAGCTACAATGGTCATATAACAGATACGATGACGTCAGCTACAGTAGAGGAATAGATTTGATGACATCATCATTGCTGAAATTTTCAAGTGGTTTAAGTTTGTTTACCACGACAGATTTTTCAACAGCAAGGAACTATTCATTTGTCTTCAACATAGAAAGATCTGTTGACAGAAATGGTTTCAGGAGCAAGCATTAAGTTGATTCAAATTCGATCGTATACTTAATTGGAAAAGATTGATGGCCATAACAGAATCGTACAAATTGCCTGGAATTAAGGAGACAAGATTGGCACTATTTTTGGAAAAATAGTACAAATTGGCAGAGGTCGTTACAACGGGATTACACATATATGGAAATCATATTTCTGACTCTGACGATGCGCAATTTACCATGAGTGGAGAGGGATTGACGACGTACAATTGTCAAAATTTCAAAAAGGATTTTGTTGCCTTATCAGAATTAATCGACCGTTGAACGAAGAGTATAAATATCAGATGTTTTGATCGCCATTGCTATTGCTGAAACGCTGCCAAATTGAATTCTCGAGCTATTCCTTATTGAAGCATACTTAAAGCTCACAAGACTCGAAGAACAATACTGTTGTTTTTCATTGATATACCTTCGAGTCATTCTCTGGTTCAACCTTTGAATCGAGTTTCTGTGTTTAGAAACCAGAGAAATTTACAGTCTCAAATACGTGCATTTCATTGTAGTATCTTATTGAGTCTGTAACAAACGTGCTCTCAAAAGCCGTTTGAAAATATTGATAAGGGTTGTAAACCAGCAGCTGCTTCTGCTTGGATTGGTGTGGAGATACTAGGAGTTCTCGTAGATGCTGGTTGCGGGATCGGGTGTTTGTAGAAGGCCTAATTTCATCAAATACTAGTGATACCTTCCGAGGAGGAAGAAGGGGAGACGTAGGAAATTAATATACGAACTTCCAGAAACAACCTGAACTCTTATCTCTTTACTTTACGCTCTTGAATACTGCATTAACATATTACTATTACTGTCACAAGTTAATCGGCCTTTTTCCACACAAACCGGCCTTTTTCCGCACAAACATTGTTGGCCGAAAGACTTGCATAAAACTGAGATACCTTAAGTCTGGTAACTCGGACTTAAGTTAAGTCGTGCGTGTAAAACATTTTTAAAGATTTCAAAAATCGAAGGAGTTCATTCAAACCCCCCCCCTTCTGAACTCCTGTTCATATATTGATCCTATTTCTGGGACCATCAGGCGCTTCTCAGTTATTGAACAGTATTTATTTGTGCGTTATATTATCTCAATATGTCGATCTCTCACAACAAGATTCCCATGTTTTCCAGAGAAGATTATGATGACTGGAAGATACGCATGCAAGCGCATCTAGCTGCCATGGATGACGAAATGTGGACTGTTATCACTGAAGGGCCATTGAAAATAATGAAGCCCAATCTGGCGGTTGCTATAACAAATGGCGAGCCTCGTTATCTTGAGAAACCCAGACACGAATATACAAATGATGACAGGAAGAAAGCAAATCTAGACAATGTGGCCAGGGACATTCTATACAAGACGCTGGATAAAGACAAAAACATGTTCAGCAAAATCAAAACCTGCGCCACAGCCAAAGACATCTGGGAAAAGCTGGTCCAGATATGTGAGGGAAGCGACGAGACCAAAGAGAACAAGTTGACCGTCGCTCAATAGAAGTATGAGTCCATCAAGATGAAAGACCGTGAAAAAATGACTGAATTTGACGAGCGCTTCAGTGCAGTTATCATCGAGTTGAACAGCCTTGGAAAAGAGTACAGCAACAGAGAGCTAGCACTGAAAGTCATGAGAGCGTTACCCAAGGAGTGGGACGTGAAGACCATGGCAATGAGGGAGTCGAAGTGTAACGCCCCAAAAATCCTTAGGACCACGATATGCATATTGTTTATATAAAATGGCATTTCTAAAATATGTTATGCATTGTTGAAATTAAATGCTTTCAGAAAATAGTGTGACGTAGCAGGTTCCAGCGGATGACTCCAAGGGTGATGCACGAGCTAGTTTATTTGAAATGGATTGAAAATATCTTTAAGGAGGTGAAATGATTTCTTTTGGAAAAGGTTTGGTACTTTACAAATTTTAAAATGGTTAGAAGGGAGTTTTTATTAAAATACTGCAACTTGTTTAAAGTGTGTCATGCTAATTATTATAAGTAGCTTGCCACTAATCCCTTCGGTATTTAAACCTGTTTTTAAAGAAAGATATTTATCATTTTCAAAGAAATCCTCCTGTGTTCTTCAAAGTTATTTGCAGAGAAGTTCGTGTATTGCTCAAGCGGAAGAATTCTGCAGGGATCAGCTGCTGTTGCAAAGCTACGGTTAAGGCAAGTAAAAGCTGTTTCTTGACTCACCATTTAAAGCATATATTCATGTTTCTGAGTCTTCTTGCCTATATGTTATTTTAAGTTTCGAAGTTCATGTTTTAAAATGTTTTAAACATGAAAAAGGAAAGGAAAGATGGGTTCAAAATGATGTTTTGAAATGATATTGATGCTTCCAAAATGTTTTCCAGAAAGGTCTATGAATGTTCTTCAGTTTAAAAGTATAATATCAAGATTTGATGATTGTGTAATCGGTAGTTGCTAGTTGAATCATTATAAAGTATGGTTTGATAGGCAACGGCGGATGGCATAGTTGTTGTTTTGATGTTACAAATGTCGAGTTATGTTCCAGCAGCTGCATCTCCTTGTTAAGATTCAGCAGCTGCATTGTTATAATGTTTACGAATGTTCTTCCTTTTGATGTAATGTCGGGATTTGATGATTGTGTAATCAGTAGTTGCTAATTGAATCAGTATA
>KQ997612.1:134090-145704 GCA_001598015.1 Dorcoceras hygrometricum | reverse complement strand
TTGAAATGGATTGAAAATATCTTTAAGGAGGTAAATGATTTCTTTTGGAAAAGGTTTGGTACTTTACAAATTAAAATGGTTAGAAGGGAGTTTTTATTATAATACTGCAACTTGTTTAAAGTTTGTCATGCTAAATATTACAAGTAGCTTGCCACTAATCCCTTCGGTATTTAAACCTGTTTTTGAAGAAAGGTCTTTATCATTTTCAAAGAAATCCTCCTGTGTTCCTCAAAGTTATTTTCAGATAAGTTCGTGTATTGCTCAAGGGGAAGAATTCTGCAGGGATCAGCTGCTGTTGCAAAGCTACGGTTAAGGCAAGTAAAAGCTGTTTCTTGACTCACCATTTAGAGCATATATTCATGTTTCTGAGTCTTCTTGCCTATATGTTATTGTAAGTTTCGAAGTTCATGTTTTAAGATGTTTTAAACATGAAAAAGGAAAGGAAAGATGGGTTCAAAATGGTGTTTTGAAATGATATTGATGCTTCCAAAATGTTTTCCAGAAATATTTTGATGTTTCAAAAGCACTGAGGATTCGAGTTCATTCACAGAACGATTATGAATGTTCTTCTTTCAGTAGTTGTAACATCGGAATTTGATAACTGTGTAATCGGTAGTTGTTAGTTGAATCATTATAAAGTATGGTTTTATAGGCAACGGCGGATGGCATAGTTGTTGTTTTGATGTTACAAATGTCAAGTTATGTTCCAGCAGCTGCATCTCCTTGTTAAGATTCAGCAGCTGCATTGTTATAATGTTTACGAATGTTCTTCCTTTTGCTGTAATGTCGGGATTTGATGATTGTGTAATCGGTAGTTGCTAGTTGAATCAGTATAAAGTCTGGTTTAATAGGCGACGGCTGGTAGCGTGATCATTGTTTCGATATTACAAGTTTCTTCGTAAAATCAGCAGATGCACTGTTCATCAGCAGGTGCATCTTTCCTTGTTAAAATCAGCAGTTGCACTTCTTTGTTGAAAATCAGCAGCTGCACTGTTATCGTAAAACCAGCAGCTGCATTTCCTTTGTTAGAATTCAGCAGTTGCGTTGTTTTCATAAAATCAGCAGATGCACTGTACATCAGCAGGTGCATTCCTATTGAAATGTTTCAGTCGTTGTATTTCTTTCGTAAATTCTAGTTGGTGCACTGTTCACCAGCAGGTGCATTTCTTTTGCTAAAACCAGCAGGTGTATTTCTTTGTTAACACTAGCAGGTGTATTCCTATTGAACTAATTCAGTAGTTGCAATTCCTTTGTTAGAATTCAGCAGTTGCAATATTTATTTTATTATTTCTGCGACTGGTTGACACGCTACGACATCGTTTCACTTAATTCATATATTCCAAGTTGCGACTGGTTCTGTATGTTAGCGTTTTCTTATCCTGCGACTGGTTGCACTGTTCATTGCGACTGGTTTATGCGCTAACGACGTCGTTTCACTTCATATTTGTTTAAAAGACCTTGCGACTGGATTCCTGTCTTGCGACTGGTTTCCTATTCCTTGCGACTTGTTTTCTTTCGACCAGTTCCATTTTAACGATAAGTTCCCAGAGGTTGAATTCGATTCTCAGAAAAGTTTTTAAAATGGGAAGCAAATGTTTAAAATGATGGAACCCGATGATTTACAAAAATTTCAAGGAATGTTTAAAGAAAGGATTGTTAAGGAACAAAAGCTATTTTAGATTATGGCATAGATAGTTGATGGTCACCCATTGAAGAAGGGTGAGTAGTCGTCCATATGTCGGCTGCCCTTTCATACGAGCTATATGCTAAAACTGATATCGGAAGTCATTTTGATCAAAGTGCAAATTGGACCATGAGGAACTTATATGCCATGATCAACTGAAAATGATATTGAAAATGTTAACAATGAGAAGCTGGGCTATCATCCCCTGTTTTTGCCATTGAATGTTTATTGAACTGTTTACGAAAATGATATTGTTCATTGAAGATCCTTAACATATGTATTGAACAGATGTCCACCTGTATATTCGAATTGTTATTACCCAGGTTTTACTTGCTTAGCCCTTAGGCTAACTAGCTTTTAAAATGGTGCAGGTACGACAACTGATGGAAGAACAGCAGGTGAAAGTTGAACCAGCAGCTGGGTGGTTGTGTTTATCAAGGGGCCAACGTAATCCGTGTCTAGACTCATGTTATTCTATCTTTTGTAGGATCTGTATTAGATCAGTTACAACTTTTGTATATTCATATAGAATGACAATTGTTGTAATCGCAATTGCAATATATATATAAGACTTGTTTTCCGCAATCATTGTTTCCAGCAGTTGGCGCCACAGTAATGTAAATTGTCTGTGTCTGGTTTGTGTTTCGAGTTTTCTTTCACGTTATAGGAGATACAGCCTATAGCGAATTATCTTTTAGCCCTTCTTTTATTCGAAAAATTTTTATTCACCCCAAATCGTGATTCCCGTGGGTTCGGGCATCACACGAAGGACCTGAATAAGCTGGAACTCCATGATCTCTTCGCAAATCTGAAGGCATACGAATTTGAATTGGAGACAAGATCAGAAGCTGGACCCTCAACCTCCCAACCAACAAAAGCATTGGCAGCTACAACAATCGAACAGTGCTCTCCTAGCACAAGCAAAACCGCTGATCAACTCAGCGACGACGTCATGTCCCTCTTCGTAAAGAAGTTTGGGAAATTCATGAGAAGATCTTTCCACCCTTCCTCTCCTTACAATAATTTTAATAAAAATGATAAATCTGTATCTGACATGAAATGTTTCAATTGTGAACGACCAGGGCATTTTGCAGTTGAGTGCAACAGGCCCAAGAAAGACGATAGATACAAGCGAGAGGACAAGAGGAGTGATGATCGATACAAGAAGGAGGAGCGATACAAGAGAAATGAGGAAACTGATGAAAGAGCTGTTGAGAGATCCAAGGAGCGATCCAAAGACAGGCGGATGAGAATAAGAAGTGACAAAAGGCCCAGCCACAAACATGACCGCAAAGTGTTGATGGCTGAGGAAAGCACAAAGAGCTGGGCGGACACTGACTCAGAATCTTCATCCAGCAGCTCCTCATCAAGTGACAGTGAACATGAGGAAGTTCACTGCCTCATGGCTGATCAAACTTTGGATGATGAGGTATTTGATTTCTCAAACATTGAATTTACACGTGAGGATCTAGTTCAGGCACTGAACGATATGGTCCATGAGTACAAGACTCTATCTCACACATTTGAGGAAATCAAGGCCGAAAACGCAAGTCTGAAAAATAGTTTAGCAGAATCGAGTTCTGACGAGCTTGATGATACTGACAGTTTAAAGACTGAGTTGAGTAAGCTGAGAATAGAGAATGAATTTGTGATAAGTGAGTCCAGTGAGCTCAAGGCTGAAGTTGAAAAGTTAACTAAAGAAATGAGCTCCTGGACCCAATCAGCTCGTGCTTTCCACAAACTACAAGAAATCCAAAAGTCAGCACATGATATAACTGGCTTAGGTTCTAGTAATAGCGAAAGCAGTGAAGGAGAGACAAGTACTCAGTCACAACCGGTATATGACAAGTTCAACAAAATGAGCTTTGTCAAAGCTGATGTGATATATGATTGTTTTGAGTCAGTAACATATGATGATCAGAACTCTCCAAAGTTGAGTGATAATGGAAAAGCTGGTATCGGATTTTCAAAACCTGAGAGCTCCAAGCCTAACTGGCTAAAGAACAAATTGGACAAAGACAAAGCGAAAGCTGGTCAAAAACCGTTTGTTCCTAACCAGCCGTGGCGTAGCTCAAAGAAGGTAAAAACTGGTTGGAGAAAGACTCAGCCGAGAAGAGATCTATATGGTCAACATATGAAATCAAAACTCAATAGATCTCACTGTAATTATGCACAGACCCTTAAGGATACTTATACCGGAGAAACTGTTAAGGTAATTCAAGTATGGGTCCCGAAAGGGGTAATCCAATATGGACCCAAGTAAAATTGGGTACCAAAATTTGCTTGTATGATTGCAGGGCAACAGGTACAAAGCTACTAATGACTCAATTATCTGGTACCTAGACAGTGGGTGTGCACGCCATATGACAGGGAACCCAAAGCTATTCACAGATGTTGTTCCACACAAAGGAGCGAAAATTGTCTTTGGTGAAAATGCACACGGTAACACTGTGGGTAAGGGTAAGCTTACCCATGGTAACATCTCTATCTCTGATATTTTGATTGTTGATAACCTCAGTTATAATTTGATTAGTATCAGTCAACTATGTGACAAAGGTTACATAGTTAACTTTCAACAACACACGTGCACAGTTCAGAACTCAAATGGTCTGACTATATTGGTGGGTAAAAGATCGGGGAATACCTACGTTATCGATTGGTCAGAGCAGTTGAAGTCTGAACAGCTTTGTCTTATAGCGGACTCCTCCAAGAGTTGGTTGTGGCATCAACGAATGAACCATCTAAACTTTAAAACACTTGCTAAGTTGAGTGAGCATGATATGGTTTCTGGTATGCCCAAATTAAAATTTTCTAAGGATCTGTGCAGCTTGTCAGCTTGGTAAGCACATTAAATCGACTTTCAAAAATAAAGGCGGAAAACGTTCTTCCCGTTGCCTTGAGCTTTTACATATGGATCTTTTTGGTCCTATTTCAGTAACAAGCTTAGGGGGAGCGTCCTACACCCTTGCTGTTGTTGATGATTTTTCAAAATATACATGGGTGTTGTTTTTAAAAGCAAAATCTGAAACCGCCGACCAGTTGATACGCCTTTTGAAACGTTTACAAAATGATAGATCTTGTTCTGTCAACTGGATAAGAAGTGATCGCGGTACTAAGTTTCTAAATTTTAAATTGACTTCTTATTTGGAAGACTTAGGAATTAAGCATGAGCTTTCAGCAGCAAGAACTCCTCAGCAAAACGGGTTAGCTGAAAGGAGAAACCGCATTTTAAAAGAAACTGCTAGATCTATGATTGCTTATTCTGGTATTTCTCAAAAATTTTGGGCAGAATCAGTCAATACAGCATGTCACACACAAAATAGATATATGATTAATAGGATGCACGATAAGACCCCATACGAGATCTGGCATAGCAAGAAACCTGACATATCTTATTTCAGGGTGTTTGGGTGTAGATTCATTCACAACAATGGCAAGAAGCACCTAACAGCGTTTGAACCTAAATCTGATGCAGGAATATTCTTAGGTTATTCTGCTGTCAGCAAAGCTTATCGGGTATTCAATATCAAGAGTCTCACTGTTGAAGAATCTGCTCATGTTGTGTTCGATGAGACAAGCTTCAAATCAAATTCAGCTGCAAGCTTACACGAATTGTTTACACGTATGGAATCAACAAGTCTTGAAGAATCTGAGGATGACGTGTCGCCCAAAGATATACAGCTGAAGAACAACAAATTGTGGACACACAAAACAATATTGTTCCACAAGATCTGACGACAGCAGAAGCAGAAGTAATCACCATGCAAACAAATGCAGCTCCAACAGATCTTGTTCCAACAGCTCTCGCTACGTCAGACATTACGCAAGCAAGTGCTCCCGCTCATCCACCAACAGCTAACGCAACAGTATCAAATATACCAACAGTGAATGACAAAGCTGACAACAGCACTCGCACACAACAGCAAGAACTCCAATTGGAATCTGATGCACAAGGGAACAATGATAATCATCAATTGGCGTCAGAAGATCCAAACATTTTTATCCAGTCAACAACACAGGGGGAACAAGGAGCAAATCCCTTTGGACTTGATCTTCGGTGGAATATAAATCATCCACCTGAGCAAGTCATAGGTAACATTCAATCTCCTGTTCGCACACGAGGCCAACTATCTCAAGATCACTTTGATGCTGCATTTCTTTCTCATATAGAACCTAAGATAATTGATGAGGCCTTAGCTGACTCAAGTTGGATAGATGCCATGCAGGAAGAACTCAATCAGTTTGAACGTAATAAGTATGGACACTTGTACCTAGACCTACTAACCATTCGGTGATAGGAACTCGTTGGGTCTTTAGGAACCAACTGAATGAAGATGGTGTAGTAACAAGAAATAAGGCTAGGCTGGTAGCGCAAGGATTTAGACAAATGGAAGGAATAGACTTCGATGAGACTTTCGCACCAGTAGCAAGATTAGAGGCCATACGCATGTTCCTTGCATATGCTGCATATAAAGACTTCAAGGTCTTTCAGATGGATGTCAAGAGTGCCTTTCTAAATGGCGTCTTGACAGAGGAAGTGTATGTGTTAGAGTAGATGCCCAACTAGCCAACTTGTGGCGTGTGGGTTTATAGACTCTTGTATATGACAATCTTTATATATGATATTCGCATTTATTTATATGGCATTGTTTACTTTCATTGTGTTGTATGATGATTAACAATTGCGTTGAGTAAAGACCTAGAATGCACTAAAGTGTATGTTAGATGTGATAGTGGGTATGACGGCTATCATGAAACACATCTAATAGTCACTGTGTATTCTGAACATGTTCCTAGTCGATTGGGCCGTCAAAATGAGGATAAGGCCGCCCGAGCTTGAGACTAGTATCTGTGATGCGAAGTACCATGTTTCATTGGTAGGGAACATTGTGATGTTCTGAGCATGCAGATAGATAGTGACCTGGTGATCTATCGAACTACCATCGTTCGGACTTTCCAAGTGATTACCATTTGTCGAGTGGATAAGTCCGAGGTCTTGGTTGTACTGATTAGTCCTCACGACTCGAAACGTAATTGAGACTCTACATGATAGGCGTCTCACTTTGACTCGTTTTCCGACTCACTTGGGGTCATTAGGAGGCGGGATTGGGTGAGACCCCGATGCATGTAGGAGTTGATGCATCGTTGTCGAGGATTCACCGCTCGCAGACATGCGTGGATATCCTATGCTATCTGAGGGGATAATAGTGTGTAAATCTCTGGCCAGAGTACTAGAAGTGTTTTAGGTAAATGTGTTTACCTAGTTACACTCACGATGTCACTATTCGATCTCCAAGATGTACGCATAGCTATCGGATCTTTAGCGACTCTCGATTTACCAATGGTCGTTGATCTGATCGGGATATATGGATTGAAAGGACCATACTGTATGCTAACCACGACCAACTGGTTCTTGCAGGAACTATCAGTGATACCTAGGGGATCATGGGGCGATGTTGCTAGACGCTCTTACCATGATCCGTTGGGCAAGTCCGGAATTGTGATTCCGGAGCCACAATGGTTGTGGGCCCACGGCTAGCTGTATCCCTGAACCATTGAGGGTCACACAAGTACTGGATTCGAGATTCCCGCACGGACACTGAGCTCAATGTGTTGAGCATGGGAAGAGGATTTTGGGGAGTGCGACTTCCTAAAAGTCAACAGGGGTCAAATCGTGATTTCCCGCTGTTGAGGGGCAAAACGGTCATTTTGCACTGGGGTTCTGAAATATGGTTTTTCAGATCATAGTATTCAGTTTTGGAAACTGAGTCGATCGATCTGATCTGATCGGCGATCGGAGTTATAATGAAGTCGCGGTGATAGGGATGAATCTTTTTTGTTCTTCCGCTGCCTCGCCGGGAGGCGTGATCCGGATCCGCCACGGTTCCCCAACAGTGGTATCAGAGCCAAGGTTCGGATCTGATCAATACAATTGCTGCCTTATTGTATCTAATCTCAGTTTTTCAGATCGGAAATCAAAATTTTTTGGTAAGGCCGCCGGCCGCCGTCATGTGCGACGGCGCCCCTCTCTCGTGCGCATGAGTGCGCGTGACTTGCGCGCTGGCCGCGCATCGCTGGCCTTGTCCAGCGCAAGACGTTGCTCTGATGATGGCCGACGCTGGGTGCTTCCTTCTCGCACGGTGGCCCGACGGTTGGCGCTGCTTCACGCACAAGAATCGGCCGCTGGATTGCGCACGATTGCGCCACGGGTTGTCGCATGGCGGCTCCCCTCCGCGCGCGATGCATGCGCGGTTGTCGCACTTGGATGGCCACTGTCCAGCGCAATAGTTGCGGTGCTGTGCGCTGCTGGCCGGCCGATGATCTCGCATGGCCGCGCGCTGCTGGACGCGCAACTACATGCGCAAATTGTTGGCGCATCGCGCGGTTGCGCCGCGCTTGTCGCGGCCGTGCGTGGCCTTGCGCCGCGCGCAATTTGTTGGTTGCGGCCGCCCTCCGGCGATGCTCCAGCGATGTCGCGACGGCTGAATTCTTCTAGGGTTTTGTTCGGGCCTGTCCCGGGCAGCCCGTGAAGTTTTCGGGCCGATATTCGATATCGGGCCCGTTTTGGTCGATTTTGAAATTTTGAGATTTTTGGACCTAGAATTGTTTTAAGCCCAATTTGATACAATTAAAATTGCAAAATATTTTTTTAATTTTGAAATATGATTTTATAAATTAAATATGATTTTGTTGATTAAAATTTGATTTTATCGACAAAATACGATCCCCTTGATAAATGTATCCCTTATATGTCATGGTGTATTTAAATGTAAATTACTAGATTTAGTGGGAGGAGACGGTGGACAATGACGATCGAAGATATTGAAGACCGAAGATCTGTAAAATCGGAAGCATTGTAATAGGATTGCATTGCATGTTGCATTACCCCTAGGATTGGACCCAGGTCCGTGATTGGCAACCACGGACCGCATAACTCTCGCGATCGATCATCCCAATATTTATATATGTGATATATAGTTAGTTGAATCCGCATGTTGCATGTTTTAAATTTGATTTAAAATAAATGCATGAGACCAAATTTTTCGAAAATAAAATCTCTCGTTTTAAATACGATTTAAAACTAATATCAAGATAAATGTTTATTTGATAAACTAAAGGGAATTTAAATTTGTTTAAATTTCCCTACCTTCCATCAACAATGGGTGTTAGTCGATGCTACCCGTATACATAGCCCGGCTCATATTATTGAGGGGGTCATGTATGCCGGAAAGCTGTCCATGCCATGACAATTGTTGTGAGTTCGGTTGGAACTCCCTTTAACGTTGGCTCATATTATTGGGGACGTTAAGGGGACCGTCCTTCACGACTCAACATTGATGGGTCATCTTGACACGTGATAGTAAACGGCGTCATATTATTGGGCCCTTGTTGGACGTGAGGTGAATACATGGAGGTTGCACCGGTTGCAATCGGAAAATACCTTTTGGGGGTCATGGATGGCTGATATTATTCGGGTCCATGATCGCTTGATTGGGCTCCGTGTACCCACTAAAGAAACTTGCTTTCTCGATTTCATTAGAGGGTGGTGAAATCGTTAAAATAGTGGGAGGGTAATTCATAAAACTTAACGACCTTGTTTTATGTCTTAGCGATTATTTTATATAGTTAGTGATGTATGTCTGCTTTTCTTTTTAGTATAACTGCATTGTAAAATGGTTTCGATGAAAAATCCGCTCGCTGCTATACTGGATAGCAACAGGTTCACCGGTCTGAACTACCAAGACTGGCTCCGCAACCTCAATCTTGTATTGGCTTCGGAGAAACTTCTTTATGCGATAGAGAAGAGTCCTCCGAAGTAAGCCCCTGCCGATATCAGCCTTGAGGAGCTGATTACGCTTAAACAATGGTGGGACGACGAGGTTAAAGCTCGATGCTATGTGATGGCGTCGATTTCCAATGAAATGCAACGGCGCTTTGAGAAGACGAAGTATGCTGCTGACATACTTTTTCATCTCAAAGAACTGTACGGGGAGAACTCTCGACATGAGAGGTTCACGGCTGTCAAGGAGCGTATGACGAGCCGCATGCGCGATGGGACTTCGGTCCATGAGCATGGGGTTCGTATGATTGGGCTCGTTGAAAAAGCTGTTGGGCCTTGATATCGCACTTCCACACGAGCTGTCGGTGGATGTACTTCTCCTCTCACTGCCTGCTGCATTTGACCCCTTTGTGGTCAACTTCAACATGAACAAGCTGGCAGCCACCCTTGAAGAGGTGGTTAACATGCTTGTAGTGTTTGAAGGAACCATAAAGAAGGACAAACCCGTCCTCCTTATGGGCTCTTCTGCGAAGAAGGGGCCCAGACGCAAGAGCAAGAAACGTTCTGCTCCTGCGAAGGAGAAAAAGCCCACCACGAAGCCAAAGGCAAAGGCTTCCAAGCCGAACAAGTCTGAGGATGTTTGCCACCACTGCCACAAAATCCTGGGCATTGGAGGAGGAACTGCAAGGAGTACCTCGAGCAGTTGCGAACTGCGAAAGGTATGTTCTATATTGAAATAAATATGTCTCTTAGTTCGACTTCTTGGGTACTTGATACCGGATGTGGATCTCATATCTGTAATGATTTTCAGGTGATGACAAGAAGCCGACGTCTTAGAGAGGGTGAGACCCACTTGAGGCTTGGCAATGGAGCAAGAGTTGCTGCAGTAGCTATAGGAGATGTTTATTTATTTCTGTCTTCTGGTTTTAAGTTGTTGTTGAGAAACGTTTTATTTGTTCCCGAATTAATAAAGAACATTATTTCTGTTTCTATGCTTGATAGTGATGGATATTCTTGTATGTTTGCTAATTCGATTTGCAATATTTACAAGAATGAATGTTTAATTGAAATTGGGGAACGCGAAAACGATTTATACACCTTAAAATTAAAAGACGTTCCAACTCGCGATGTCGAAGCACATACAACAACGATTAAACGGAAACACGTTAACTTGAACCCAGCACAACTTTGGGACGCTAGGCTAGGTCATATTTCTCTAAGTAGGATGAACAAGTTAGTTAGGAGTAACATGTTTGATCTGTCAGACATTAACTCCCTACCGACTTGTGAGTCTTGTCTTAAGGGAAAGATGACTAAGCAACCCTTCAAGGGCAAGGGTGAGCGTGCTCAAGGCCTATTGGATTTTATCCATACTGATGTGTGCAGCCCGTTTAGTATTGGTACTAAATACGGTCACACATACTTCATCACCTTTACCGATGATCACTCTAGGTATGGGTACTTGTACTTAATGAAGCACAAGTCAGAATCCTTTGAAAGGTTCAAAGAATTCAAGGCTGAAGTAGAAAATCAATTAGGCAAAAGTATTAAAGCACTTCGATCTCATCGAGGTGGTGAATATTTGAGTGCTGAATTTCAAGACTATCTGAAGTAGAATGGGATTCTCGCACAATGGACCCCTCCGGCCACACCACAGCTCAATGGTGTAGCGGAGCGTCGTAATCGGACCTTTTTGGACATGGTTCGATCTATGATGAGCTTCAATGAACTTCCTACCTCGTTTTGGGGCTATGCGCTCGAAACGGCGGTAATGTTGTTGAACAATGTCCACACCAAGGCGGTGGATAAGACTCCATATGAGATATGGATGGGCAAACCACCCAAGTACTCATTCATGAGGATTTGGGGATGTCCTGCTTACGTGAAGCAGACAGTGGGAGATAAGCTGGATACGAGATCCATCTTATGCTACTTCATTGGGTATCCAAAAAATTCCATTGGATACTATTTCTACTATCCCAACGAGACAAAAGTGCTTGTCTCTAGGAATGCCACCTTTATGGAAAGGGAATTTCTACTTGATAGAAAGGGAAAAATAGTAGAACTCGAAGAGGTTCGAGATCCAATCGAAATACCAAGTGAATCTCCCGCACCTCCAGAGCCAGTACCAGAAATGGTCGCACCTAGGA
>KQ997612.1:110478-122158 GCA_001598015.1 Dorcoceras hygrometricum | reverse complement strand
GCGATGTCACTATTCGATCTCCAAGATGTATGCATAGCTATCGGATCTCTAACGACTCTCGATTTACCAATGGTCGTTGATCTGATCGGGATATATGGATTGAAAGGACCGTACTGTACGCTAACCACGACAAACTGGTTCTTGCAGGCACTATCAGTGATACCTAGTGGATCATGGGGCGATGTTGCTAGACGCTTTACCATGATCCGTTGGGCAAGTCCGAAATTGTGATTTCGGAGTCACAATGGTTGTGGGCCCATGGCTAGCTGTATCCCTGAACCATTGAGGGTCACACAAGTACTGGATTCAAGATTCCCGCACGGAAACTGAGCTCAATGTGTTGAGCATAGGAGGAGGATTTTTGGAAGTACGACTTCCTAAAAGTCAACAGGGGTCAAATCGTGATTTCCCGCTGTTGAGGGGCAAAACGGTCATTTTGGACTAGGTATCTGAAAAATAGTTTTTCGCATCATAATATTCAGTTTTTGAAACTGATTCGATCGGTCTGATCTGATCGACGATCGGAGTTATGATGAAACCTTGGTGATTTAAATGAACCGAATGTTCATATAGGACTTGGGCCTGACCCAAGTCCAATGGGCCGGTTCAAGCCCATATACCAACCTAATTAATAAAGGTGATTAGGGCTTAATACACCACACACAACACCTATACCTAGCTCTCCAAACCGCCGCCCCCTCCTCTCCCTCATATCGCCGCCGCCGGCCACCACCATCGTCATCGCCGCCGCCCCTCTCCGGAATTTGTTCCGGCCAACTTTTCGAGGAGTTTCCGTCCGTACTGATCTCGTCAGGCCTTCTAGTGCAGGCTGACGAAGGAACCTTGCTTCCGGTCGTGGACTTGATTAGACGTAATCTACCGCCGCCTACCGTGAAGAGCCAGTCTCCCTGTGATTCTGGTTGGAGCCACGCGCCTGTCGCCAGCAAGGTAACACCCCGAGAAACGCCCTATGAATGGTTTATAGTGCTGCCTTTATTGTATTGAACGTTTCCCGGTGCTAATTTATTAAACTTCCGCTACGCCGCCGGGAGACGGGATCCGGATCCACCACCGTTTCTTCCAACATTTCCCAAACTTCTTGACGAAGAGGGACATGATGTCATTGCTTAGTTGTTCAGCAGATTTGCTCGGTGAGCACTGTTCAGATGTCGTTGCCGCTAACGCTTTAGTTGGTTGAGATTTCGATGGTCCTACCTAAGATCTGGTTTCTAACTCAAATTCATATGCCTTCAGGTTCGCATACAAATCATGAAGCTCCAACTTGTTTAGATCCTTAACCGCCTCCTGATGATTAGAATAGACCCGGCGGGGGAAGTGCGAGCAGAGGTGGTAGCTTTGGTGGAAGTAGTAGAAGAGATGACAGAAAGGGTTCTTCGACGAAAAGGCGATCCAGTAGTGGTGGTGGTGGTGGATCTGGTACTGCTGGTGGACCTTATAAAAAGAATGCTGAATGGTGGCTATATGGAAAGAATCAGTTTTAGATTTTTCAGTTGTTTGTACAAATTCTTTGTACATATTGTTCAGTGAATGAGTTATAAAATTTTAGCATGACCTTGAGCTCTCTTGGTAATATCTTATTACGTCGTAAGGCTGCTAAGTTTTGTCATCACCAAAAAGGGGGGAAATTGTTAAGATAAAATTTATTAGTTTTGGTGATAACAAAATAAGACCAAGAAATGACATTAAGCTTTCGCAGAATATTTCAGAAGTCATGACGTCATCCCAATGTTTTGAAGTGTTCAGATATCGTGACGTCATCTCAGTGTATTGAAGAATTCAGATTTCGTGATGTCATCTCCGTGTTTTGAAGTGTTCAGATTTTGTGACGTCATCTCAGTGTATTGAAGAATTCAGATTTCGTGACGTCATATAAGTAGATTGAAGAATTCTAAGTTTCGAGAGTTCTAAGACAAGCGTTGACATCTGAGTTGACTTTTGTGAAGTATTCAGAACTGAGCAGAATTAATTATCCAGAGATTTGGTCTTTGTTGTCAGGTTGATGTCTTGAATCAGATTTGGCTATTTGGATCAGTTCAGACTCAGGAACAGTATATTTTCAGAAGTCACAAGAATTCAGTTGTTGCATTCAGTAGTTGCATTTCAGATGTTGATCAAAGGGCTACGCAATCAGACTCTGGTATTAGTTCAGCTATTGGGTATGTACTTAAGAAGTAAATGCTTTCAGATGTTGAGTACAGTTGCTTTTGAATCAGCTGTGGTTTATTGGGAGCTACTCATATTTTGGATTACATGTGTAACGGAAGCTATCAACTGTTGAAAGCATTCAGCAGTTGAAGCAATCAGCTGTTGTAAGTATTCAGATTTGGGTTAACAAAGCTTTCATATGTCGGGCCAGTATCTCAGTACTATATTCAGATGTTGAAGTATTTCAGATGTTGATACATTCAGATGTGACACCTACGTTTACTCAAATCAGCGTTAAGATAGTCGTCTTCTTCAAGAAAGAAAGAACCATTTTAACGAAAATAAATTTCAGGCGTAAGGAACAAACAGCTTCAAACGCTACCATATGTTTAAATTGGAAAGAATCAATGGTTGCGATTGGATCGTACAAATGCCTGGAATTAAGGGGACAATTTCAGAGCTAGTTTGGGTGATTGTGCGCAATATACAGAGGACGTTATACGACGTTTGCTCAAATATGGATATACGACAATTTGGCCCTGATGAAGCGCAGATTACCATTTGGTGGAGCAGGATATACGATTGTACGATGAATCTATATTCAAAAAGGGATTTTATTTCCTTAGGAGAAATTTAATGACCGTTGAGATCAAAGGGTATAAAAGGCTGAAGAATTCAAATTGAGAAATACACTCTGCCAATTCTCTGTCTCTCGTCTATTCCTCATTGTTCTCGAGCTTATTTTTTATCGACGCTATCTTTTAAAATCTCACACAGTCACTGGAAAAGACATATCGCTAAATCTTTTGAAGTCCAATGCTTTCAATCTCGAAGAACAGTTTTCTTAGTTGTTCTTGATAGCTTAATCTTCGAGATATCATCTTCTGGTTCACCTTTGTGAATAGAGTTTCATAGTATAGAAACCAGAAGAGCTCGACTCGGAAAGAATCATATGTACATCTGTACCTCTGCGAAAAACACCAACAAAATCTGAGGCATCTACGGCGATATCTATCACTATACTGACTGCGACTATATCTCTACAAAAATTGTGTAAACCAACTGGTTGCAAGCTACCGACTGTAGAAGACTGTACAACTTCTATAAAAACATCAGCCCACTGTTTGTGAAGTACCTTGAAAAATTCACTCACGGGGGCAAGAGTATCATCGAATTGCCGTTGTGGTGACAATTCGATCGTTGGAAGGACAGTTTGCTTGGGCAGACGCTGCCATAAGTCATTTCCTTCCTGAATAATCCAAGACCCATCAACTAAGGTTTTGGTTCGAAGCCAACATAGAGACCTGATGGAAGTATTTGATCGTGCAATCACTGCACCACGATCTCTGTTTTCTCCCTCAAACAATCTTGAACTGCAAATGCGTTCCCACTTCAGCCCATGAATCCTCATCTGTGTTTGTAGTGTCTCCACTGCAAAGATATGAGCATTGGAGAGCAAAGCAATGATCTAAAGATCAGTTGATGTTGAGGACTGACCAACTTCAAAGTGTTGGCGATGGGATTCCAAGAATTTCCTCAGAAGCATCTCTCTGTATTTGGCAATTGTAAACTCTCGCCGCCTCACAGCTGTTTCTAATGAATCCATCTCTGCCCATGCTAAAAACTGTTTTTCTTTGGCAATAATGCCTTTCACTAACTCAAGATCTCCTAATTTACTTAAACTGAAGGAATGAAAGAATGAAACAACATCTGCTATTACCTTCTCACGAAGCTGTACAAGGAAGTCTATATCTGCACATATCAAACTGAACATCTCCCGGGCCGGATGCCCTTTTATTGTATCCTCAACAAGAGGCGCCTTCCCCTTGTCAGCTGTACTAATTTTAGGGAGACTAGCCTTGTACCAGTCACCTTAGTGGACTCCCGGAATCTCAATGCTAGGTGCGAAATTTATTCTGGTAATCTTTGCGGCTGTTACTGAAGGCAGCATCACATCTGCTGGAATCTTTTTCGGAATATCTTCAAGGGACATTGACTCTTCATCAGATTTGGTAGAGACATTTAGTTCCAGAGCCGTGCTCACGGACCCTTTGTCCTCAGATTCCGTCATGGTCGCAAATCTTTGGCTAGACTCAACTCCTCAGTATCCACAATATCTGCTGCCCCCATCACGGTATCTGTTCCAGTAGCCTTAGCAGCTACAATCTCTTCATCAGTATCACTGCCTGATTCAACCATTCTATCAACTTCTCGAGCAACAAATTACTTGTATGAAATGTTGAACCAGTGCTCCATCTCATCAGCTCTTTGAACTTCCTGATCCTCAACATTTGTGTCTCCGACAATTGTTCCTCCAACATCTGTCTCAAACTGAGCAGTTTCAGCAATTACTTGTTCAATAATGTGGTCCACGTCATCAGCAGTTGATATCTCTTTATCAACAACATCTGCTCTAGCTGGCACGGAATCCTTCTCTATAATACCACCAACAGCCGTCTCTTCTTCAACAATTTCATCATCCGATTCTACTGGCAATTTTAATCTTCTCTTAGGAGCTTTTCGCTTTGGCTTAGAAGGTAGCACAGCTGGCACAGCTCGAATTGGTTGAAAGATTTGCAGAGGGATAGCTTGTTGTGCTACTGTAACACTCACTGAACTTTTAGCAGCCTTTCCAACCCTAGTCCTCTTCTTCTTTGATATGTGCTCATCCACAGCAGTAGCTGATCTCTTTTTAGACACAGCCTTTTTCATGGGTATCTTATTCACCCTGGATTCATCTGCCACGCCCTCCACATCTTCAACAGAAATCTTATCATTAATGGCAATATATCTGTTAACAATTTTCTCAGTCAAGATTTTCAGAGGTGGAAACGCCTTGAAATCACCCAACTCCAAATCTTGAACCTTCTTCAGCAAACAGCAAATCTGTACTGCATAACCTCGGGCTTGCTTCGACCCGACGTCACCATATCCTTAAAGATATTGAACAGTACCCTGCTCCAGTTAATATTGACGCCTCCATTTATAGCCGCCATCATGAGGAATCGCTCATGAGTAACTGCGTCAAACGACCCTGCTTTCACGAAGATTGATTTCGCCAGAATATCACTGAGCAATCTGAACTCAATCTTCATCTCCCGCTTCTTGCAGGAAGTGCTCACTTGCTCACCAGTGAAAGAGAAAATACTCCTCTCATCAAAAACTAAGTCCTTCAGGACCTCATTCAAATCTGTCAAGCCATCCATCGACAATTCAAACGTTCCTGCAAAAACTTCCTCAGTGATTTCTACGATTTTCCCTTGAATAGTACTAACCACCATTCCATCCCAGACGGAGCCATGCTGAAAGAACTCTATCAAAGCGGCTTCATATATAACTTATGGGCAACCCAGAAACCCCTTTAGGCCTGATGCCACTAGGGCTTCGAATATAGCCACAATCCCCTCGTCGTCCATGGCAAGGACAGAGTCAAACAGAACGTGAACGGTATTGCTTATCAAGGAAGATGCCATTGCAGTAGATTGATTAAGGAGAGCGCGTTTGAGAAATATCTGCAGAAAAATACACAAAAGGCAAGAACACAAGAATACTGGAGAGTAAAATGCGCAAGGTAAGTGAAGATGAAAAGGAAATGCCGTAAATATAAACGAGAATGCAAAAGGTACTAGAGAGAGAAAATGTGGATGTGACGTTACGCATGATGACAAAACGTGTCAATCATCCGATGGCGCGATCAATTTTGGAAATGATTTTGAAAACATTTTGACAAAATCGCGAAATAATTTTAAAGGGATTTTAAAAGGATTTTGAATTGTAACCACGAGGGTGAAAAGGTAAAAGATAGCTGGCGCCAACACGTCACAACCTTAAGATCTATTTAATGTATCAGCAGGGGTGTTGTGAGATCTGATCATGGATAAGTATCAACTGTGTATACATGACATCTGAGTGTATCCAGATCTCACATATTCAGTTGACTCAGCACTTATTAATTCAGATCTCTCGTTCCCCCTAAAGCTGAGATCTCCCAAGTCCGATATGTTATCAAAGCTGAATTCCACGATGTTCCCCCTGAACAGTAGACTCAGATTTGACAAAACCAGAAGCTGTTCAACCTGAAAATTGTTAGCGCAAAGACAATCAAGGCAGTTCTAAGAGACCCAATAGATTTCTAAAATAAGAAAACTTAGCGTCTGGCATAGGTTTTGTGAAGATGTCAGCTACTTGCTGCTCAGTCGACACATACTCCAGCTTGACGTCCTTCTTGAGTACATGGTCTCTTATAAAATGATGTCTGATGTCGATGTGCTTCGTTCTTGAATGCAGTACAGGATTTTTAGTGATAGCGATAGCACTGGTGTTGTCACAGAGAATAGGCGCTTCAGAAGCATCAATGCCATAGTCCTTAAGCTGGTGTTGTATCCATAAAATCTGAGCACAGCAGCTTCCAGCCGCTAGGTACTCTTCTTTAGCTGTGGACGTTGCAATAGATGTCTGCTTCTTACTAAACCAAGAAATCAATCGATCTCCTAAGAATTGACAAGTACCGCTGGTGCGTCTACGATCAACTCTACATCCTGTGTAGTATGCATCCCTATAATCGATTAGTTGAAAGTCTGAGTCTTTGGGATACCAAAGACCCACATTGGAAGTTCCTTTTAAATATTTCAAAATCCGTTTTACAGAAATATAATGTGATTTCTTTGGCTCCGCTTGGAATCTAGCACACATACAGACATCAAACATGATGTCTGGTCTGCTAGCAGTCAAGTAAAGCAGTGAGCCTATTATACCACGATATAATGATACCTCAATGGAAGTACCAGCTTCGTCTTTGTCCAGCTTGATTGATGAGCTCATTGGGGTCGCTGCTGCTGAACAATTGTCCATGCCAAATTTCTTTAGCAGTTCTTTCGTATATTTGGCTTGGTTAATGAAGATTCCATTTTCCAGCTGTCTAACTTGTAATCCCAGAAAGAACGTTAGCTCGCCCATCATGCTCATCTCAAATTTGTCCTGCATCAGCTTAGAAAACTTTTGACATAGCTTGGGGTTAGTTGACCCAAATATGATATCATCAACGTAAATCTGAACTAACGGAACATGATCAGCTTTGACAAATTTAAATAGAGTCTTATCCACTGTGCCTATTGTAAAATCATGATCAATAAGAAATTTGGACAGTGTATCATACCAAGCTCTGGGTGCTTGCTTCAACCCATACAGAGCTTTATCCAATTTATAAACGTGGTTTGGATATGTATGATCTAAGAAGCCAGGAGTTTGTGCAACATACACTTCCTCTTTTAGAATGCCATTAAGAAATACACTCTTAACATCCATTTGAAATATTTTAAAATCTTTAAATGCAGCATATGATAGGAACATGCGAATAGCTTCTAATCTAGCTACTGGTGCGAAGGTTTCATCAAAATCTATTCCTTCCATTTGCCTAAATCCTTGAGCTACCAGTCTAGCTTTGTTTCTTGTTACTATTCCATCTTCATTCAGTTCTTTATCCAATTTATAAACGTGGTTTGGATATGTATGATCTAAGAAGCCAGGAGTTTGTGCAACATACACTTCCTCTTTTAGAATGCCATTAAGAAATACACTCTTAACATCCATTTGAAATATTTTAAAATCTTTAAATGCAGCATATGATAGGAACATGCGAATAGCTTCTAATCTAGCTACTGGTGCGAAGGTTTCATCAAAATCTATTCCTTCCATTTGCCTAAATCCTTGAGCTACCAGTCTAGCTTTGTTTCTTGTTACTATTCCATCTTCATTCAGTTTGTTCCTGAAGACCCATCGAGTTCCTATAACTGAATGATTTAAAGGTCTAGGTACAAGATTCCATACATTATTTCTCTTAAATTGATTGAGTTCCTCCTGCATTGCTTCTACCCAGCTTGGGTCTCCTAAGGCTTCATCTATTTGCTTAGGTTCTATATGCGATATGAATGCTGAATTGAAATGATCATGCATAAGCTGGCTTCGTGTGCGAACAAGAGATTCGATGTTACCTATGACCTGCTCAGGTGGATGATTTCTATTCCACCAGAGATCATGTCCAATTGGGTTTGCTTCCTGTTCTGCTTGGATGTATTGCTGGATAGCCACTTCTGGATTGTCTGTCACCAATTGATGGTTTGAGTTCGTATCTTGTGCATCAGATGTTGGTCTAGATACCAATTGATTTCAAGTACTCGCAATTGGTGCTTCAGATGTTGGTCGATGTATGGTGAGATCTATTTGTGCAACATCTGTTTGAGCAACATCTTGTGCATTCGTCGCTTCAGCTCCAGCAGCAGGCACACTTGGAGATATCTGATCATGTGTTGAGTCAACGTTAGTTAAATCGATGACTACTGGATTACCTGTCAGATCTTGTTGAGCATTGTTATGAGGTGTGTCCAGCACTGGTTCCATCTAGGCTGAATGTCTTTGTTGTGCCACGTCATCATCTGAGTCATCAATGCTGGATGATTCAAGACGTGTACATAAATCGTTGAGGCTCGCAGCTGAGTTGGATCTAAAACTTGTTTCATCGAAGACAACGTGTGCTGATTCTTCAACAGTTAGACTTCTATTGTTGAATACTCGATAAGCCTTGCTCACTTCTGAATATCCTAGGAAGATACCTGCATCAGATTTTGCATCAAAAGCTGTTAGGTGCTTCTTACCATTATTATGAATAAAGCATCTACACCCAAACATCCTGAAATATGAAATATCAGGTTTCTTTCCACTCCAGATCTCATATGGGGTTTTATCATGCAACTTGTTAATCATAGATCTGTTCTGAGTGTAGCAAGCTGTATTAACTGCTTCTGCCCAAAATTTTTGCGAAATGCCAAAAAAGCAATCATAGATCTTGCAGCTTCTTTTAAAGTGCGATCCTCTCAACCAGCCCGTTCTGTTGAGGAGTTCTAGCTGCAGAAAGCTCATGCTTTATCTCTATGTCATCCAGATAAGAAGATAATTTTTGATTTAAAAACTCGGTACCACGATCACTTCTTATCCTGTTGACTGTACAAGATCTGTCAGTTTGTAAACGTTTTAAAAGCCGAATAAGCTGGTCAACGGTATTAGATTTTGCTTTTAAAAACAGCACCCAAGTGAATTTTGTAAAATCATCAGCAACAACTAGGGTGTAGTTCGTTCCCCCTAAACTTGTTACGGGAATAGGACCAAAACGATCCATATGTAAAAGCTCTAAGCTTCGGGAAGAACGTTTACCGCCTTTTCTTTTTAAAAGTAGAATGAATTTGTTTACCAAGATGACATGCGGCACAGATCTTGTCCTTAGAAAAATTGGGCATACCAGAAACCAGTTCATGCTGACTCAAATGGGAAAGTGTTTTATAGTTTAGATGGTTCATTCGCTGATGCCACAACCAGCTCTTGGAAGAGTTGGCTGCTAAACAAATTTGTTCAGATCCCATGGGTTCTGACCAATTGATAATGTAGGTATTCTCGACCTTTTACCTACCAATACAGTCAGTCCTTCTGGACTCTGAATTGTGCATGTGTGCAGTTGAAAGTTAACTATGTAACCCTTGTCACATAGCTGACTTATGCTAATCAAATTATAATGCAAGTTATCAACAACTAAAACATCAGATATTGAAATGTTACCGTGGGTAAGCTTACCCTTACCCACAGTGTTACCATGTGAGTTATCACCAAAGACTATCTTTGCTCCTTTGTGTGGGGTAACATCTGATAGAAGCTTTGGGTTTCCAGTCATGTGTCTTGCACACCCACTATCCAGGTACCAAATGATCGATTCATCTCCATCTTTGTACCTGTTGTCCTGCAATCATAAAAACAGATTTTGGTACCCAATTTTACTTGGGTCGAGATAGGATTACCCCTTTCGGGACCCATACTTGAATGACTTTAACAGTTTTCCCAGTATGATAGTCCATAAGTGTTAGGATAAAATTTACAGTTTTGGTGATAACAAAGAAAAGAAAAGACTTGGAATTAAATGATAATATTCACGATGATCAACATTGATGACAACAGTGTTTAGCTCGAGCTACAGTTTTGAGTTTCGAGTCGATCAAAATCAGATCTTGGAACAGTGGAGAAATTGATTTGGTTATTCGAATTATGTTGAAGTACTAAGAGTGAAGATATCTGCCAACAGCTCTTGTCTACCATCGCAATGGAATATGAAAACAGCAATGGAAACAGTAAATTATTCTACCAACAAAAAGGGGCAATATGCTTTGGAAAGTCCACTCGACAGCTCTGGAAACAGTACTACTTATCGATAGATTCACCAGACCTTGCTACAGTAACGTTTTCAGGAACAGTGGTTCAACACGACATAGTTCGTCTCAACAGATCTTGGAACAGTAATTCTTATCGATAATGTCACCAGACCTTGATAGAATGCTTTTGGGGACAGTGGTTCAACACGACATCATTTTGCCTCAGCGGATCTGATGACGTCAGCCACAGGAAAGCACTAGACATCATGACGTCATCATCTTATTCAGCTTAAATGTTCTTAACAGACATGATGACGTCAGCAGTACTAAAATTGCCAATCGATAGACATGATGACGTCAGCAGTACTAAAATTGCCAATCGATAGACATGATGACGTCAGCAGTACTAAAATTGCCAATCGATAGACATGATGACGTCAGCAGTACTAAAATTGCCAATCGATAGACATGATGACGTCAGCAGTACTAAAATTGCCAATCGATAGACATGATGACGTCAGCAGTACTAAAATTGCCAATCGATAGACATGATGACGTCAGCAGTCAATACTAAGGTGTCAATCGACAGATATGATGACGTCACCAGTGCTGATATTTGCAAATGGATGTATCTTGTTTACCGTGATAAAATCTCTCAACAGTAAGGAACTGTTCATTCGTCTTCTTCAAGGAAAGATCCGTTGATAGAAAAGATTTCAGGCGCAAGCATAAAGAAGATTCAAATTCGATCGTATACTCATTTGGAAAAGATCGATGATCAAAATAAGAATCACTCATACCGCCTGAAATTAAGGAGACGAGGTTAGTACTATCTTTGGAAAAATAGTACACATTGGCAGAGGCGATTTCAACGGGAAAGCACTCATAAGGAAATGATACTCACATCCCTGACGAAACGCAATTTTCCATATACTGAAGCGAGATTGACGGGTTCCACTGTCAGAAATTCAAAAAGGATTTGCTACCTTATCTGGATTCATCGACCGTTGAATGAAGATTATAAATAGCAGACATTTTACTTTGAAGAACAACACTTGCCACTGCTATTGCAAAAACGCTGTCAAAATACTCCAAGAGCTTACTCTTCGCTGAACGCATTCAAAGCTCAAGCACTCGAAGAATCTCCACCTTTGATATTCATTGTTATATCTTCGAGTGTCACTCTCTGGTTCACATTATTGAATCAAGTTTCTTTGTCTTAGAAACCAGAGATTTTACAGTACTCACAAGTGTATTCATTGTTGTATTTGATTGAGTCTGTAACAAACGTGCTTCTCAAAAAGCCGTTTGAAAACACTAAAGTG
>KQ997612.1:76662-100757 GCA_001598015.1 Dorcoceras hygrometricum | reverse complement strand
ATCTACGGTCTCAAACAAGCATCGCGAAGTTGGAACCTGAGATTCGATGAAACAATTAAGGAATTTGGTTTCTCTATCTTTTACATTACGCACTATTTTATTACTTGTGTTTATTTACTGTTCACAAATCTATCGGTCATTTTCCGCACATATATTGTTGGCCGAGAAATTTGAATATAACTGAGATATTCTTAAGTCTGGTAACTCGGACTTAAGTTAAGCAAAAAGCTTGCAAAACCTTTTAAAAGAACTTTCGAAAATCGAAGGAGTTCATTCAACCCCCCCCCTTCTGAACTCCTATTTACTTAGTGATCCTATTTCTGGGACCATCAATAAGGGTCTGTGCAGAAATATTGTAAGATCTGTTGAGTGTTGGTTTGATATTTTGACCATTCAGATCTCTCCTCGACTGAACCTTTCTCCAAACAGATTTTGCCTTCTTCGAACTATGTCTGGGCTGGTGAGAAACAAACGACTTAGAACCAGCTTTTGCTTTATCTTTGTCAAGTCTGTTCTTTAGCCAGCTTGGCTTGGAGTTCTCAGGTCTTAGAAAAACGATACCAGCTTTTCCTTTTTGATTCAACTTTGAAGAGCTCTGGATATCATACCTCACTTACTCGCATGTATCATGTGTCATACTGGCTTTGACAAAGCTCATCTTTTTGAACTTGTCATATGCCATATATGACTGAGTACTGGTTTCTCCAGCGCTGCTTTCAATAGCATTGAAACCTAAGCCAGTTCTATCATTTGCTGGCTTCTAAATTTCACACAGCTTATCTAGAGAAACAGAAGACTGAGTCCATGAGCTCATTATCAGTTTTAACTTTTCAATTTCAGACTCGAGCTCACTGGATCTTATCCTCAAAGATTCATTATCAGTCTTCAGCTTACTCAACTAAATTTGTAAACTGTCAGTTTTACCAAGTTGAATAGATCTTGGTTCCACTGAACTGTTTTTCAAATCTATGTTTTCAGCTTTAACTTCCTCGAATGTCTGAGAAAGCTTACGGTACTCATGGACAATTTCATTTAATGCAGTGATTAGGTCCTCGCGTGTAAATTCAGTATTGAAAAATCGAATACCTCATCTTCCGAAGTCTGATTAGCCATGAGACAGTGAACTTCCTCCTGTTCACTATTGCTGGATGAAGAACTACTTGATGAGGAATCTGTATCAGTATCAGCCCAGTTCTTGTTGCTCTCCTCAGCAACTAGTACTTTGAGATCATTCTTTCTGCTGGGCCTCTTATCAGCTCTCGTCCTCATCCTTCTATCCTTTGATCCTATCTTCTTTCTTCTCATCCCTCTTGAATCTGTCCTCTTTCTTGGGCCTGTTGCAATCAGCAGCAAAGTGCCCTGGACGACCACAGTTAAAACAATTCATGTCAGTAGACAATTTTTCAGATTTATTATAATTATTATGAGAGAAAGAAGGGTTGTAGGATTTTCTCAAATATTTCCCAAACTTCTTAACGAAGAGGGACATGACGTCGTTGCGGAATTGATCAGCGACTTGCTCGTGCTTGGAGAGCACTGTTCAGATGTTGTTGCTGCTAGTGCTTTGGTCGGTTGAGATGTTGAGGGTCCAGCTTTAGATCTTGTTTCTAACTCAAACTCATAGGCTTTAAGATTTACAAACAGATCATGCAGTTCTAGCTTGTTCGAATCCTTGGACTCGTGCATGTCCATCGTCTTAACATCCCACTCTCTGGACAGCGCTCTCATCACCTTCAACGCCAACTCACGGTTGCTGTATTCTTTGACCAAACTTGTCAACTCAATTACCACAGCACTAAAACGTTCGTCAAACTCTGCCATGGTTTCTCCATCTTTCATCTTTATCGACTCATATTTCTACTGATCCATAGTAAGCTTGTTCTCTTTCGTCTCATCATTGTCCTCGCAGATTTGTATTAGCTTATCCCAAATCTCCTTGGCAGTGGTACAGGTTTTGATTTTGCTGAACATTTTTTTGTCCAGCGTCTTGTAGAGAATATCCCTGGCCACATTATCTAGATTCGCCTTCTTTTTCTCCTCATTGGTGCACTCATGTCTCCTCTTTTCCACATATTCTGGTGCACCATCAGTCGTTGCAAATGCTATGTTTATCTTCATTATTTTCATTGGACCATCAGTGATGACTGACCATATGTCATCGTCTTGAGCAGCCAAGTGCGCTTGCATTCTGACCTTCCAGTCATCATAGTCCTCCTTAGAAAACATGGAAATCTTGTTGTGAGAAGTAGACATATTGAAATATATAAATCGCAAAAACAAACTGTTCAATACTGAGATAGCGCAGGCTCCGATACCAATTGATAGGATCAATATGGATCGAAAAAAAGCCTTAGGAGTTCATAAGGGGGGTTGAATGAACTGCTTATATTTAAAATTTTTGAAACCTTAAAAATGATTTTTACAAGCGCCTCGCTTAACTTAAATCTGTGTTACCAGATTTAAGGTATCTCAGTTAAAATGATGATCTCTCGACTAACAATGAATGTGCGGAATGAAGTCGATTAAACAGTGAACAGTGATATACTGAAATAAATACAGTAAAGTAAAAGTACTGGGTCAAGAGTTTGTTTATGGAAGTTCGGATATTAAATCATACGTCTCCCCTTCTTCCTTATTCAGGAAGGTTCCACTAGAAGAGTTTGATGAATACAGAGGCTGTAGACACCCAATCACCGAGCCTCGCTCCAGGTGAACGTCTGCTGAATACAAGTAATGGGATTTTTCGATCTGCTTCACAATGCCAGTTCGTTACAGACTCAAAATGATAATACAGTGAAATACACAACTATTGGAGACTTTAAATCTTCTGGTTTCTATACTATGAAACTCTATTCACAAAGGTGAACCAGAAGATGATATATCAAATATTAAGCTATGAAGAACAACTAAGAAAACTGTTCTTCGAGATTGAAAGCACTGGACCTCAAAAGATTTAGCGATATGTCTTTTCCAGTGACTGTGTGAGCTTTTGAAAGATAGCGTCGATAAAAAATAAGCTCGAGAATGATGAAGAATATACGAGAGACAGAGAATTGGCAGAGTGTATTTCTCAATTTGAATTCTTCAGCCTTTTATACCCTTTTATCTCAACGGTCATTAAATTTCGCCTAAGGAAATAAAATCCCTTTTTGAATATAGATTCATCGTACAACCGTATATCCTGCTCCACCAAATGGTAATCTGCGCTTCATCAGGGCCAAATTGTCGTATATCCATATTTGAGCAAACGTCGTATAACGTCCTCTATATACTGCGTACAATCACCCAAACTAGCTCTGACATTGTCTCCTTAATTCCAGGCATTTGTACGATCCAATCGCAACCATTGATTCATTCCAATTTAAACATATGGTAGCGTTTGAAGCTGTTTGTTCCTTACGCCTGAAATTTCTTTTTGTTAAAATAGTTCTTTCTTTCTTGAAGAAGACGACTATCTTAACGCTGATTTGAGTAAACGTAGTTGTCACATCTGAATGTATCAACATCTGAAATACTTCAACATCTGAATATAGTACTGAGATACTGTCCCGACATCTGAAAGCTTTGTTAACCCAAAATATGAATACTTACAACAGCTGATTGCTTCAACAGCTGAATGCTTTCAACAGTTGACAGCTTCCGTTACACATGTAATCCAAAATCTGAGTAGCTCCCAATAAACCACAGCTGATTCAAAAGCAACTGTACTCAACATCTGAAAGCATTTACTTCTGAAGTACATACCCAATAGCTGAACTAATACCAGAGTCTGATTGCGTAGCCCTTTAATCAACATCTGAAATGCAACTACTGAATGCAACAACTGAATGCTTGTGAGTTCTGAAAATATACTGTTCCTGAGTCTGAACTGATCCAATAGCCAAATCTGATTCAAGACATCAACCTGACAACAAAGACTAAATCTCTAGATAATTAATTCTGCTCAGTTCTGAATACTTCCCAAAAGTCAACTCAGATGTCAACGCTTGTCTTAGAACTCTCGAAACTTAGAATTCTTCAATCCACTTATATGATGTCACGAAATCTGAATTCTTCAATACACTGAGATGACGTCAAGAAATCTGAATACTTCAAAACACTGAGATGACGTCACGAAATCTGAATTTTTCAATACTGAGATGACGTCACGAAATCTGAACACTTCAAAACATTGGGATGATGTCATGACTTCTGAAATCTTCTGCAAAAGCTTAATGTCATTTCTTGGTCTTATTTTTTTATCACCAAAACTAATAAATTTTATCATAACACACAGCCTCTGAATACACCCGATCACTGAGCCTCGCTCCAAGTGAACTCCTAGCAACACCAACTACTTGCAGATAACACTGCGGTTTACAATCGAACATAATTTTCTCAAACGACTTCACGTTGCACGTTTGTTACAGATAATATGATGTTTTGAGTACTACAAATATCTCGAAGAAAAACAATTTAAGAACAAAAGTTCTTCGAGATTTGACAACTGGGACTTTGAATATTTTTGGCCCTTGAATATTCCTAGGAGTTTAGAGCTTGAGAGTATGTAAGATGAAATTGAGCGAGAGAGATCGAGAGCTATTCAATTGAAATATTCAACTATTTATACTCTTCAGCTTCAACGGTCAGTAGATATAAATCCCTTTGCATATCTTCATCGTATCTTCATTAGTGCTATGCAGAAGGTAAATTGCTCTGTCAAAGCTTGATTGACTTGTTTACCAAACCGGGTAACCAGCATATCAATCATTCTGCGTAATGCGTGATTTTACTCAAATTAGCTTCGATCTTGTTTCCTTAAATCAATTTTCACCGTTGCACTCTCTCAAATAAACTGATAACATCTGAAGATATTTGAAGCTCGCATCTGTTTAGTACTGAAATCCGAATACTGCTCTCTTTCCCTTTGTGAATAGCTAAAGTAAATCTCCTTACACGTAAAGTTATCACATCTGAGATATTCCCCTTTGTACTGTTAGTGCTCTGCTCTTCTCGTAGTACTGAAAATTTATCAAATATGAAGTCAAGAGAACCCTGTGTAGTCTATTCACCTCTGATATGTTCGGATATGAAAGAATACTGTCTAAACATACCCGAATATGTTATCGAAGCCTCTGAATCATCTGAAGCCCTGACCCGATAACTGAAATAACCCGAGTACTTAAGTGTGATAAGCTCTGATTCGAAATTTTCAACCCGATAACTGAAATCTGAGTAAATTGTTCTCAAATATCTCGGATCTGAAATACTTAACTGATGACAACTGACTGTCCAGATCTGATTCAGTTCTTATCTCATTTTTGTTATCACCAAAACTTATAAATTTTACCTTAAAACCTCAGTGGGAAAGGCTACAGACACTTTTTTAACGTCTCAGTGTGAAAGACAATGTAGACTTGTTTAACGTCTCTGTCCAAAGACTACAATGGAGAGTTTTAAATTTACATTCACTCTAATCTTGTTTGCTCAACTCTCGAATGTGAGTGAATGTGTATGTGTGTGAGATTTACAGTGTAAGTGCAGTCTCTCAAATGTTGAATCTCACACACTGGGAAGTGCTCCTCTCTGAGCTGGTCTCTTGATGTCTTCCCAGGGTAGTGCAATAGACTTGTATTCTATTTTTTATTATGCACACCCACTCTATCTACTTGTCTCCCCCCTGCTTTCTCCTGATCTTGATATATAAAGCCGCTTAGCATATTTGCCCGTTGGACACAAGATTGTAGCCGTTTGAAAAGTCTTCTGACACTGTTGTACTTGTGTCATTTGGCTTTTAATGCATTGAAGGCTTCATTGGACTTGTTGTGAGGACTAGGTGATTAATGAAAATAATCAGATCTAGACAAGGATTAACCAAGGGAGATGTTAACCATCGGGTTTTTAGATTTGAAGGAAGTGCTTTTTCTGTTGGTGAATTTTAGATTTTCATATTTGAGGTAGAACAGATCAGATGTGGACTGTTGGTCGCTATCGGATGGCTTGGAACAGATCCGAGTGGCGTAAGTAGATTTGAGAAGATCATACTCGGGTATAATCTGTTTTGGTGTATTGCGCTTGATTTGAGTGTTGTCGGGAATTGATGTCTGGAAGACATCAGATTTGAGGTGTACAGCTTGGAGAATGTAAGTCATTAGGATTCTCGCGTGAGTACTAGAGAGAATCAGATTTGAGATGCTCTAGAGACTCTGAGCTGAGGGAACAGATTTGAGTAGTGGAATTTAGAGTTGGAAGTAATGCGACGTCGTATCGTGTTATCAGATTTGACGTTGGTTGAGTGAAATCAGTTCAGAGGGAGTGAGCTGATGTGCGCGTATATTTGGGAAAGGCAAGTGTTGGTCAACGGAACTGTGTGGATCGGTCCAATTCGTGAGTTGGTGTAGACCGGTGCAGTTTAATGATTTTAGATTTGACCAAATCTAGATGAGCGAGCGAGCCTTTGTTGCAAGATCTGTTGTTGGAGCGGGACTCCAATGCGACGTCGTTTGGTGATGGCGTGCGAGGATAGCGTAGCAGAGTCACATCTGAGTTAGCACTAAGATTTGAGATGGCGCCCAGATCTGAGGTAGCGTTCAGATTTGAGTGATTGACTTTCGATGTAGCTTTGACTGGGAGATTTAAATCTAAGTGTCGGGAAACATTTAGTCGATTTGGAACTCGATATTTCTTATCTTCTTCCCGAGAGCTTCGCGAACCCTTACTGTTCATTGAACCCTACCCTATTTCTTGAGATTGCCATCGATTTATGCCGCCGTTTGGAGCAAGGTTTGTGGCACTGAGCTCGTCTTCCTTAGGGTTTTTGATTGATACCGGTTTGGAGACTTGAATCGATGAGTTAAGGGAGTGCGAAGTAGTTGCAGGTTCGAGCATCTTCATGATTTTTGTCCAGTGGTTCTTTCGTTCTTGAGTAGCTTTGGATTTGAGCTTTTAAGCAGCTTATGTTGAGTTCTGCAAGAGCTAGTAGAGCAGCTGAGTTGAGTAGGTTGTTGGAGCTGTGTTCTGCGTGATCTGTCTAGGTAGAAACTGAGATCTGAGGTACGGATTTGAGCTTATTTAAACAGCTTTGGCATAAGCATGAGAATATTTCCAGCGTGATATGAATGTCGTGACTGAGTGTTTACATGAACAGATTTGCCTGACTGTGATTTGATTATCTGTTCTTTTTACGTATGATTTATGTTTGTTAGTGAATTGATATTGCTTGGCATTCACACATACATATTGAGCCTGAATTTGATTGATGCTCGAGTCGAGCTAGCGTTGTGATCGTCCGGCTGAGTTGTCGCGCTTGAAAGGTCCAATAATATCATCGAGGTGGTGGTCGGCTGAGTTGTCGCGCCTAAAGACCATTGAGCTGTGATGGTCGACTGTGTGTCGCTCCTGGATATCACGAATCGATGATTTCCACCGACTGATTGGCTATGCGTTGTGTTGAGGCTCCTCTGATTTGTCAGCTGATTTGTTGGCCTTGATTTCCGATCATGCATATCATGACCTGAAATATTGCATGTTTTATGAATTGCTGTTTTATGAGTGCTCTTTGTATTGAGGTTTAACCTCGTTTCTTTTTCCTGTTTTTGGGCTGCTTTGGTCTGTGTTGGCCTTTGCAGGTTCTTCAGGAAATCCGGCTGGACAGAGTGGAGTGTCAGCTGGTAGATCCCCGTTTTGAGTCACAGTTATAGTTATACTATGTATTGAACCAGGAGATGCCCTGCGTGATTTATGTATTTGGGGATCTTGATTGTATTTACCTGTATTGGTTGCATACTTAATTGTGTGTTTGGATGATTGTTGGGTTTTTGACTTAAAATCCTTATTTTAAGTATGCTTGTATTTTGAAGAGATGATTTTATGTTCAGGCCCAAAAACTAAATTTTTTAGCCCTATTTTAATGCTTCCATGATATTTGTGAATATTTGAGTAATAAATCTGAAATTAGTGCATCGGTCCTGACATTTTGGTATCAGAGCTTAAACTGGGATAAGCTTGATTTCTTTTTCCATCACACTCGAGTCTAGGCACAGAGTTGAGCTTTTGATTTTGATTGACTCTGTGATTTGTGTGATTTTGTATCTGCTTCTGTGTTATATCTGCTGGTTGTTCTTACCTCTGAGCTTTGATAGATTCCACCGAGGAGAGGTAGGAGTAGGATCGCTAGGCAGGTATATGGGAAGTCTAGAGCCCTAGACAGTGATGAGGATGTTGAGCAGCAGAGTATATCTTTGCGTCGTCGAGCTAGACAGACAGAGGTAGACGATGTGACTAGACAGATTGGCGAGATGGAGCTAGTTCTTGCTAGGTTCCAGAGGATGAATCCCCCGACGTTTACTGGTGCTGAGGGTGGTTTGATGGCTGAAGGTTGTTTAGAGCATATGGAAGGGTTGTGTGACGCGGTGGAGTACTCTCTGGAGAGGAGACTAAAGTTATCCGTTTTGCAGTTGAGGGAGCACGCTCAACTCTGGTGGAAAGGTACTTCCCGAGTCATGAGAGAGAGTGGGACTTTGATTTCTTGGGAGAGCTTCTGTCCAGCGTTTCGACAGGAGTATACCCCTGAGTCTTTCTACAACAACCAGGATCGGGAGTTCGATAATCTGAAGCAAGGGAACTTGAGTGTAGCTGAGTATGCTAGACAGTTGTCCTTACTTCTGTCGTATGTTCCCCATGTTGCTAAACAGGAGAGGACGGAGAGGAACAAGTTTCTGAGGGGTTTGAAGCCAGAATTGTTCTGTATGGTGTTAGCTGGTTCTCCTGCGACTTATGCTGAGGCCGTGGATAGAGCGGTGGACATTGAGGAGAGTCTGTTATGCTAGACAGTTGTCCTTACTTCTGTCGTATGTTCCCCATGTTGCTAAACAGGAGAGGACGGAGAGGAACAAGTTTCTGAGGGGTTTGAAGCCAGAATTGTTCTGTATGGTGTTAGCTGGTTCTCCTGCGACTTATGCTGAGGCCGTGGATAGAGCGGTGGACATTGAGGAGAGTCTGTTGGAAGTGTAGAATCAGGTTTCAGCCGACCGCTGGATGCATTTTTCAGCCTGTACTAGAGGTGACGCAACCATTTCAGCCTTCTCAAACATCGTAGCAATCGAATAGCCAGAAGTTCAAGCCTCGAGGGAAACAGTTTAAGAGACGGTTGAATTCGAGCTCGTCTGGTTCTGTTAGTACTGGTGGCAGTGTATCAGAAGTGTGACATGTGGACAGTGCGGAGGTAGACATATGACTTCACAGTGCCGTGGAGTTCGGGGTCTTTTCCATCAGTGTGGCCAACCGGGACATTTCGCTAGAGTGTGTCCATTGATGGGCGTAGTCCTTGAGTCAGTCGCAACAAGGTTCTGCTGATGGTTCTTCGTAGAGACCGCAACCTTTTGTTCAGTCCCAACGACTTGGATTCCAACCACGTGAACCGTCTAGGTTCGGAGATCTAATAGACCTCAGTTTCCGGGACCGCAGCAAGCACAGGTGAATGCCTTGACGAGAGAGAAAGCTGATGAGATGCCTGGGGGAGTGATTGCAGGTACTTGTACTATCTTTGATTTTCCTGCACGAGTTTTGTTTGATACTGGAGCATCACACTCCTTTATATCTGATCTGTTTGTGTATGAGTGTGGGTTGAGTCCTTCCCCACTGTGTGATGTTGTCTCTTTATCTACCCCTGCTGGCGTGAGTTTGTTGTCCCGTGAGGTGGTGTTGGATTGTGTGATTAGATTTGATGAGAATGTTTTGGTGACTACTTTGATTTCTCTGGAGATTAGAGATTTTGACTGCATCTTGGGTATGGATGTGTTGTCTGCTTATAGAGCGAATGTTGATTGTTTCCATGGTGTGGTGAGATAGACCTCGATTTGGAGAGAAATGGAAATTTTATGGTGCTGATTCATGATCTAAGATTTCACTAGTGTCTGCCATGGAGATGTTTAGCTTGTTGTCGCTAGAGAATTCAGGGTTTATGATCTATGTCTTGGATGTTTTCCATGAATCGAGGATAGGGTTGAGTGATGTCCCTATTGCTCGAGAGTTCCCAGATGTTTTCCTGGATGAGATTCCTGGATTTCCTCCGAGAAGAGAGATTGAATTCAGCATAGAGTTGGTGCCAGGGACAGCCCCGATTTCGAGAGATCCATATCGTTTGGAGCCATCTGAGCTAAAGGAACTTAAGGATCAGTTGCATGGTCTTTTGGAGAAAGGCTTCATCAGGCCGAGTGCATCGCCTTGGGGAGCTCCGATTCTTTTTGTGAAGAAGAAGGATGGATCTATGAGGATGTGTGTGGACTTTCGACAGTTGAATAAAGCGACGATTAAGAACAAGTATTCTTTGTAGAGAATTGATGACTTGTTTGATCAGCTGCAGGGATCGGCAGTATACTCCAAGATTGATCTGCGATCTGGTTATCATCAATTGCGGATTAGAGATGCTGATGTGGCGAAGACGGCTTTCAGGACGACATACGGGCCTTATGAGTTTCTTGTGATGCCGTTCGGATTGACGAATGCTGCTGCTGTCTTCATGGATTTGATGAATCGCGTCTTTAGCGAGTATATCAATCGTTTTGTGATTGTATTCATAGATGACATTCTTGTGTACTCGAGAAGCTATAGAGAGCATAAGGAGCACTTGAGATTGGAGTTGCAGAAACTGAGAGACTCACAGCTTTATGCAAAGTTCAGCAAGTGTGAATTCTGGCTGGATAAGGTAATATTTTGGTCATGTCATATCTGTAGAAGGTATTTCCGTGGATCCGAGTAAGGTCGAAGCAGTTCTTAACTGGGAGAAACCTAGGAATGTTTCGGAGATCCGTATTTTCTTAGGTTTGGCTGGTTACTATAGACGTTGCATCGAGAAGTTTTCTTAGATAGCCAAGCCGATGACAGCTGATCCAGAAGGATAGGAAATTTGTTTGGACAGACGAATGTGAGTCGAGTTTCCAGTTGCTTAAGGAGAAGTTGACTACTGCCCCTGTATTGGCTTTTCCTTCAGCTTCTGTACATTTTTTTGTTTGCTCCGATGCTTCTCTGAGTGTTTGGGTTGTGTTTTGATGCAGAACGGGCGAGTGATAGCTTATGCGTCTCGACGGTTGAAACCCCATGAGACGAGATACCCTGTTCATGATCTAGAATTGGCTTCCATTGTTTTTGCCTTGAAGATTTGGCGTCATTATCTGTACGATGAGCAGTTCTTGGTGTACACGGACCACAAGAGCTTGAAGTATATCTTCACTCAGTCAGATCTGAATATGTGGCAACGTCTTGGATGGAGTTGCTCAAAGATTTGACTGTGAGATTCAGTATCAGCCTGGGCGGATGAACTTAGTGGCAGATGCTTTGAGTAGGAAAGCCCAGCCTGCGATGTAAATCGATTTGAGTATATCCAAAGTCCATGAGCATTTGGGGACTTTTGGATGGACGTTTTCAGCCAGATGATCAGTACTTCAGTACGTCGTGGTTTCTTCTTTTCAAGTGGAACCACAGATTGATGCAGACATTATAGCAGCGCAAAGAACTGACCTGTATATTCATGAATTGAAGATTAAGGCCCATAATGGTCAGTCGAAGAATTTCTCTGTTGCTTCTGATGGATGCTTGAGATATCGTGGAAGATTGGTTGTTCTGGATTTCTGAATGAGGCTCATTGTAGTCGCTCCAGTGTGCATCCGGGCGAGAAGAAGATGTATCATGCCTTGAAGTCTCACTACCGGTGGGAAGGCATGAGAAATGATATTTCCGGATTCGTAGCTCGATTTTTGAACTACCAACAGGTCAAGGTTGAGAGAATGAGACCTGGTGGATTGCTACAGAGTTTATAAGTGCCTCAATGGAATTGTTAGCACGTCGCCATGGATTTTGTGACTCACTTGCCTCGATCGAATAGGGGATGTGATGCGATTTGGTTGGTGATTGACAGGCTTTCGAAGTCTGCCCATTTCATTCCCTATGATGTGAGATGTTCTATGAAGAAGATGGGTAGACTGTACATCGACCATGTGGTTAGATTGCATGGAGTGCCGGTTTTGATAGTGTCTGATAGAGATCCACGATTTACTTCCCGATTTTGGAAGAGCTTGCAGGCAGCGATGGGTTCGAGATTGACTATGAGTACAGGTTATCACCCTCAGACAGATGGCCAATCCGAGAGGACCATTTAGATTTTAGAAGACATGTTTCGAGCTGTTGTGTTGGATTTCAGTGGTAGCTGGCAAGATTCTTCGTCTTTGGTGGAATTCTCGTATAATAATAGCTACCAAGTGACTATCGGGATGGCTCCATTCGAAGTATGTATGGTCGTAAGTGTAGATCACTGATCTGTTGGGAAGAGATTGGTGAGAAACAGTTGTCTACTCCTGAATTTGTGCATCATATGAAAGACCATTGAGTTGATTCGGAGTAGAATGAAAGCTGCACAAGATCGACATGCTAGTTATGCTAACAAGAGACGTAGACCTCTGGAGTTTGAGGTTGTCGATCGAGTATTTTTGAAAGTTTCTCCTTTCAAGAGCGTGATGAGATTCAGATTTAAGGGTAAATTAGCTCCTAAATTTGTTGGTCCGTTTGAGATTGTTGAGAGGATTGGGTCATTGCCTTATAGATTGAAGCTGCCTGATGAGTTAACAGCGATTCATGATGTGTTTCATGTGTCAATGTTGAGGAAATATGAGTCAGATCCATCCCATGTGCTGAGAACTGATGAAGTGGAGCTAGATCAGACCCTGAGCAATGTTGAATATCCAGTGCAGATTCTGGATAGGAAGGAGAAGCAGCTGAGGAATAAGACTATTCCGTTGGTGATGATCCAATGGAGCATGCATGTTAGAGAAGAAGCTACCTGGGAAGTCGAAGAAAAGATGAGACATGAGTGGCCTCATCTGTTTGAGCACTGACAGTAGTAATCCAGGTAAATCTTCTGTCTTGTTAATTCATGCTTTGAGTTGTTTTGTGCTCATGATTTGTGGTTCTGTTAAGCATTGAGTCATGCTGGGAAAATTGTTTGTTTGAGTTTTTTGGTGAATTTCTGGTGTTTTTTGTCATTCTGATCTGTTTCTGTAAGTTGATTTCGAGGATGAAATCCATTTCTAGTGGGGCAGAGTGTGAGGACTAGAAATTGTTAAATTGGTGATTAATGAAAATAATCAGATCTGGACAAGGATTAACCAAGGGAGATGTTAACCATCGGGTTTTCAGATTTGAAGGAAGTGGTTTTTCTGTTGGTGAATTTCAGATTTTCAGATTTGAGGTAGAACAGATCAGATGTGGACTGTTGGTCGCTATCGGGTGGCTTGGAACAGATCCGAGGGGCGTAAGTGTATTTGAGAAGATCGTACTCGGGTATAATCTGTTTTGGTGTATTGCGCTTGAGTTGAGTGTTGTCCGAAATTGATGTCTGGAAGACATCAGATTTGAGGTGTACCGCTTGGAGAAGGTAAGTCATTAGGATTCCCGCGTGATTGCTAGCGAGAATCAGATTTGAGATGCTCTAGAGACTCTTAGCTGAGGGAACATATTTGAGTAGTGGAATTTAGAGTTGGAAGTAATGCGACGTCGTATCATGTTATCAGATTTGGCGTTGGTTGAGTGAAATCTATTCAGAGGGAGTGAGCGGATGTGCGCGTCTATTTGGGAAAGTCAGGTGTTGGTCAACGGTACTGTGTGGACCGGTCTGGTACGATTCGTGAGTTGGTGTAGACTGGTGCGGTTTAACGATTTCAGATTTGACCAAATCTGGATGAGCGAGCGAGCCTTTGTCGTGAGATCTGTTGTTGGAGCGGGACTCCAACATGACGTCGTTTGGTGATGGCACATGAGGATAGCGTAGCAGAGTCAGATCTGAGTATTGATACCGGTTTGGAGACTTGAATCGATGAGTTAAGGGAGTGCGAAGTAGTTGCAGGTTCGAGCATCTTCGTGATTGTTGTCCAGTGGTTCTTTCGTTCTTGAGTAGCTTTGGATTTGAGCTTTTAAGCAGCTTCTGTTGAGTTCTTGAAGAGCTAGTAGAGTAGCTGAGTGAGCAGGTTGTTGGAGCTGTGTTCTGTGTGATCTGTCTAGGTAGAAACTGAGATCTGAGGTACGGATTTGAGCTTATTTAAACAGCTTTGGCATAAGCATGAGAATATATCCAACGTAATCTGAATGTCGTGACTGAGTGTTTATGTGAACATATTTTCCTGACTGTGATTTGATTATCTGTTCTGTTTACGTATGATTTATGTATGTTAGTGAATTGATATTGCTTGGCATTCACGCATACATATTGAGCCTGAATTGATTGATGCCCGAGTCGAGCTAGCGTTGTGATCGGCCAGCTGAGTTGTCGCACCTGAAAGGTCCAGTGCTATCATCGAGGTGGTGGCCGTCTGATTTTTCGTGCCTGAAGACCACTGAGCTGTGATGGTCGACTGTGTGTCGCTCCTGAAGATCACGGATCGATGATTTCCATCGGCTGATAGGTCAAGCACATGCAACACACGACACTGTGCCTAGACTCAAGTGTGATCAAAGAAATCGAGCTTATCCCAGCTTAAGCTCTGATACAAAAAATGTCACAAAACCGAATATCACAAGATACAACAAAAGCACAGGGCATCCCCTGGCTAACAATACTGATACATATAAATATGCTATATGATACTGGGATACTCTAACCACCTCCTGGGGCACCTCTAGCTAGGTCAGCACCACGACCAGCTGAATAACCTGGGAAACCTGAACAACACAACAGGCAAGGAAAACAACCAAGCCCCAGAGGGACATGGGGTCAAACCCCAGTACGAAGAGCAACTGAAACAGCTAAAGAAAAACATAAGATAAAATGCAGATGCTATGCATGAGACACTGAAAAACCGCTGAAGGCTGCAACCGGAAAGGGAGCCAAGTAACTCAAACATAGCTCCATATAATCTACAACAAGCGGTGGACACAGGGTGTGTTCAAAGTGTGGTAATGAGCCACTCTCCTTGACACTACACTCGAATACCAGATGCATCAAACAGCTCAACCTGCCGTTGCCTCGCCCATGAACTGTGGTAGTTAACCACTCGGCGCATGGTTGCTAACAGATCCCAGCAGGGAGATGAGAGTGTGGTATTGCCGCTCGCCCTCGCATCCTGGTAAGAATCAAACACAACAATACAACAAGATACAAGGCTGCAAGATACAATACACGAGGGATCTGAAATATGCGTGAACAAATGCGTGTATGCAATTCACATAAACTAGCTAGCATAAACACCGATGCACAGCAAGCAATACACAGCCATGTCCACACAACAAAACCTGGGAGATCTGGTTAGCACCTGGTAGAACAACACACGCAAGATCTCAGGGAAAATGACAGAACACTACGAAGGTCACGGTCTGGGAGCAACAGCTCAACCAACAACTGATCAACGCATACAACTTAACTGGAAGCTTAATTCAAGACTAGGAACAAGATCTCATCAAAAATTCGAAAGGCTACCTGAAAGCCCAAATGCACGGTTGAAAGGCAGTAGCTTCGAGATTTTGCTCCAGCCCACTACAACCTCCAAAATTGGTAAAAGATGAAAGATCTTTACAAGAGGAGTCCAACGCTACCTCGAACGTGAAAAATGGTTGCCGTAATCGACGGGAATTCGCCGGAGAAACTCACGGTAAACAGTGTTCTAGGGTTCGAGAGGTAAGTTGACAATCGGGAGAAAATATCGCTAAGTATGGAACAAAGACCAAGCCTTGCTGCTTATATACACACGAGAAAACTGATATAAAATCCACCGACACTAACAGATATCGCAAGCTTCTGACAGCAACGGGAACAGTGCAAAGCTGATGAAGAAATATCCAACAGCTTCTTCAACAGTGCAAAGCTCACACCAGCAACCGAAACGCAAAGGCAACAAGCGCTAATCAAAACGACGTCGCTCCCGACACGTCACCAAATCTGATCAAAGCGCTACGCTACAACAGATTCCATACCAAGCCAAAACGACGTCGCGCAACCCACATCATCATATCTGATGAACTAAACACCCGCAACAGCGATCGCTAGCGCTAGAACAATACGGCGTAGTAACAACTAAATCAAACGACGTCGCATAGAATACGTCATCATATCTGTCGACAGCTGATCAACCAAACCAACAACTGGAATTCACGTCAGCGTTGCTGCTGCTTCTCAACACAACACAACGCCAAAAATGCCAACTGCTGACAGATTTCACCAAACGCTAAACGGTGGCGTTTTGCACTCGCTACAGGAACTCACTGCTAACAGATATCACCATTCCAAACAGGTTTCTCACAAACAGATTTCTCTTCGAAAACTCAAAAATACGAAAACTTCCAGAATTGTTCTAAATGAGATTTCTGACCCGAAAATGCAAACGGAACCTCAAAAAGAATTCCGAACACCCAGAATTCTTCAAAAACTCGATTAATCCAACAACTAATCTTTATTACAATTCCAGGTCTCACATTTCTCCCCCACTAAAAAGGATTTCGTCCCCGAAATCAAACAACAATTCCAGAAATACAATACAGCACAGGGAGCCAAGACAACAAAATCGCCCAACACATGGCCAAGAGTTCAAGATAACTGAGCAAGCAACTAACAGCAACTAGGGAAAATAACAACCAGAAGTTACTAACTACTGGAAATCTAGCACAGCAGCTACTCAAACAGATGCGGTCACTCGCGCTGCATCTTTTCCTCCAGCTCCCAAGTAGCTTCTACCCTACCATGCTTTCTCCTTTGCACCATCACCAACGGAAAGGTTTTGTTCCTCAATTGTTTCTCTTTTCTACCTAGGATCTGCAAGGGATATTCCTGATAACTCAACGTCTGATCTAGCTCAACCTCGTCAGTTCTCAGCACATGAGACGGATCTGGCTCGTACTTCCTCAACATGGAAACATGAAAGACATCATGTAGAGAAGATAATTTCGGAGGCAACAACAGCCTATACGCCAAAGGGCCAATCCTCTCAACAATTTCATACGGTCAACGAGGGGCTAACTTTCCCTTGTGTCCAAAGTGCATGACACTGCGAAACGGAGAAACTTTAAGGAACACCTGATCACCAACCTGAAACTCGAGAGGTCGACGCCTCTTATTCGCATAACTGGCTTGGTGATCCTGGGCAGCTTTCATCCGCTGTCAATTTAGATCCACATGATCTTTCATTTGCTGCACAAAATCTGGGGCAGATAGATGCTTCTCCCCCACTTCTTCCCAACATACTGGCGATCTGCACTTCCTGCCATACAAAGCCTCAAACGGCGCCATGCCAATCGTCACTTGATAGCTGTTATTGTAGGAAAACTCCACCAAAGACAACGCGTCTTGCCAGCTACCTCCGAAATCCAACACAACAGCTCGTAACATATCCTCCAACGTCTGGATAGTTCGCTCAGATTGGCCATCTGTCTGGGGGTGATATGCTGTGCTCATAGCCAAACTGGTACCCAAAGCTGCTTGCAAACTCTTCCAAAACCTGGAAGTAAACCTTGGATCTCTGTCTGAGACGATCTAAACAGGCACACCGTGAAGTCTAACCACGAAATCCACGTACAGTTTTGCCATTTTCTTAAACGAGAACGTCATCCCATAGGGAATAAAATGTGCGGACTTTGACAGTCGGTCTATAACCACCCAAATAGCATCGCATCCTCTGCTAGAACGAGGCAGATGCGTCACGAAATCCATCGCTATGTGCTCCCAATTCCATTGGGGCACTTCCAAACTCTGCAACAGATCACCTGGTCTCATCCTCTCGGCCTTTACCATCTGACAGTTCAAACATCGAGCAACGAATCCAGCAACATCGCTCTTTAGGCCAGCCCACCAGAAGTGCGGCTTCAACACATGGTACATCTTCCGTGCACCAGGATGAACACTATGTCTATTGCAGTATCGCTTCCCGAAGGATCTCCTTCTGCAAATCAATGAGGTTAGGCACAACCAGCCTGCCACGAAACCTCAAGCAACCATCAGAAGAAACGGAATAATCCTCAAGTTCTCCAGCCCTGACCTTTAACTTCAACTCGTGGATGGAAGGATCAGTCCTTTGAGCTGCTCGAATACTAGAAACAATCTACGGCTCCACTTGAAAATAAGAAACCACAACGCAATCATCAACCGGATAAAATCTCCAACCAGTAGTATTAAGATGCTCCTGATCCTTAGAGATATACAACGAAGCAAGTATCTCACTAGCCTTCCTGCTCAAAGCATCGGCCACTACGTTCGACTTTCCAGGCTGATACTTAATCTCGCAATCAAAGTACTTTAGCAGCTCCATCCAACGACGCTGTCTCATATTCAAATCGGGCTGCGAAAACAGATACTGCGAACTTTTGTGGTCCGAGTACACCACAAATTGCTCGCCATACAGGTAATGACGCCAGATCTTCAACACAAAGACCACGGCTGCAAGCACCAAATCATGGAATGGATAACGAGTCTCATGCGGTTTCAAATGTCGTGAGGCATACGCAATGACTCGACCATTCTGCATCAAAAACATCCCAATCCATTGAGCGAAGCGTCAGAACAAACAACAAATCCACCTGATCCGGACGGCATAGCCAACACAGGTGCAGTAGTCAGTTTCTCCTTGATCAATTGAAACGCATTCTCACATTGCTCATTCCACACAAAACATTTGTCCTTCTGTGTCAATTGAGTCATCGGCTTTGCTATGCTAGAAATCCTTCGATGAAACGACGATAATAGCCAGCCAGACCCAAGAAACTGCGAATCTCTGACACATTCCTGGGATGCTCCCAGTTCAGAACAGCATCAACCTTACTGGGATCCACAGAAATCCCCTCGGCTGAAATAACATGACCCAATAAAATGACTCGATCCAGCCAAAACTCACACTTGGAGAATTTAGCATACAACTGCTGATCTCTCAACGTCTGAAGGACAATTCTCAGGTGCTCCTTATGCTCCAAAGGAGTCTTAGAATATACCAAGATGTCGTCAATTAACACTATCACGAACCGATCTATGAACTCTCTGAAAATCCAATTCATCAGATCCATAAAGACTACAGGCGCGTTGGTCAACCCAAACGGCATACCCAAAAACTCGAAATGTCCGTACCTCGTACGAAAAGCAGTCTTTGCGACATCTTGATCTCTTACTCTCAGTTGATGGTACCCGGAACGCAAGTAAATCTTCGAATACACCGCAAAACCTTGCAACTGATCAAACAGATCATCGATCGTGGGTAAAGGGTACTTGTTCTTAACAGTCGCTTTGTTCAGCTGGTGGAAATCAATGCACATCCGCATTGAGCCATCCTTCTTCTTCACAAATAAAATGGGCGCTCCCCACGGCGACATACTAGGTCGGATGAAACCCTTCTCCAGCAAATCGTCCAACTGCACCTTGAGTTCTCTCAACTCCGCATGCGCCAAATGATATGGGGCACGAGAAATTGGAGCTGTGCCAGGCACCAGCTCAATGCTGAAGTCAATCTTTCGCCTCGGAGGAAAACCGGGAATCTCCTCCGGAAACACATCGGGAAAATGTCGCACCACGGGAACGTCGCTAAGCTGCAAATGAGAAGAAGAAGACGCATCCAAAGCGTAGATCATGAAGCCAGCATTCCCTAAGGACAACAGACTGAACATCTCCATTGCTGAGACTAACGGGATCTTCGATCGAGAATCCTGGCCGTAGAAGTCCCACTTCTCGCAAGAACAAAATGCCTAAAACGAACAACCCCATGGAAGCAATCCACGGAGGCCCTATAGTTGGACAACACGTCCATCCCAAACGATACAATCGAAATCCCACAACATCAGACGGATCAGATTCGCCAACAACACATGCTCACCAAACCGCAACACGCCATCTAACAAAACCTCCTGGGAAAATAGGCTCATACCGCCAGGGGTAGAAAAAGAAACAGCATCGCGCAAAGGGATGATACACAGACCATGCTCAATAACAAAAGAATCAGAAATGAAATAATGCGATGCACCGGTGTCAAACAACACACGCGTAGGAAAATCGAAAACAATACAAGTACCTGTGATCACCCGACTCGGCGTCTCCTCGGCCTGCTCCCTAGTCATGACGTTGGCCTGAGCATGCTGAGGTCCAGAATAAAATGGCTGAGATGACTCTCCGAATCGTGACGGACCAGGCTGCTGGAACGGCCTGAACGGAGTCTCACCAATCCTGGGCGGCTGAAACTAAGGGGAACGACCCCTAGACTGTCCTCCATGACCCTGAGACGGGGCTGCGGCCTGCTGCGATCCCACAGACGGACACATCCTAGCAAAATGCCCATACTGACCACAAAGATTGCAGGAGCCCTGTACACCGACACACTGGGTAGAAGGATGCTTGCCACCACAAAAACCACAAAACTCAGCCCGAGAACCACTGCTACTCGAGCTACTTGAACCGGACGAACCAGAACCAGACTTTTTCTTGAACTATTGACCACGGGGTCGAAACCTCTGACGGTCAGACTGCTGTGCCACCTGCGGCTGCTGCTGCTGCTAGGGATGATGGGCTGACTGGGAGGACTGCGAAGACTGTGCTCCCTGAACAGCAGGACGACCACCCTGCGCTAGTAACTGCCTACGAGCACGACGGCTCCTCAAACCCTCCTCGATATCGATAGCATTATCAACTGCTTCAGCATAGGTCTTGGGTTTGCTTGTCAGCACCATCTGATATAGTTCCTCATTCAAACCCTCTAAGAATCTGGTCCTCTTGGCCCTCTCCCGGCCAGAAACATGCGAACGTACGCCAACAAAGAAGAAAACTTACGATCATACTCACGGACAGACATCGAGCCCTGCTCCAGATGATCAAACTCCCGCTCACGCATTCACATAAGACTCAGGAACAAACTCCAGCCTAAAGGTCTCGCAAAAACTGTCCCAAGTAATCCCAACGCCAGTCTCCAACAAAGTACTAGAAGCACCTCGCCACCAGCGCTCTGCACCCTTCCTAAGCTGGAGGGTCACCAAACTCAACCGGAGCTCGTTGTCATACTAGACATGATCAAAAAGGCCAGTAATGTTCCGAAGCCACGAATCTGCATCCTCTCTCGACTCGTCGCCATTGAAGACCTGACGGTTCATCCTCTGAAACCTCGCTATCACCACGTCCATCCTCTCCACAGGGGGAGGCAAGTCACCAACTTCCTCCTCCTCATCGTGTCTACTACGAGTACAGCTAGGAGCACTACTCCGATCCTCGTTATATCCTGTCGATTCCTCAAACTGCCCCCTACCTCTACCACGACGTCTAGGCGTCATCTACAAACACTCAACAGGATAAGGCAACAGAGAACAGATATGGCATAGATATCACAACAATAATCAACACATAATCACATAGGTCAAGCACATGCAACACACGACACTGTGCCTAGACTCAAGTGTGATCAAATAAATCGAGCTTATCCCAGCTTAAGCTCTGATACCATAAATGTCAGGCCTCGTGCTCACAACAGAGTTAAAACACACAAACACAAGCGGAAGCTACTAAAAAACGGGTAAAATTTTTGCTTTTTGGCCTGACGGTTTAAAACGATATAATTAAAAATAGTACGATACTCAAAGTAATCCCAGTTTAACAACAACCAACAAAACCAAGGCTACAAGCCCACAACAACCAATACAGCATAACATGTATCAGACACCTGGTAACAACCACAACCGAATATCACAAGATACAACAAAAGCATAGGGCATCCCCTGGCTAACAATACTGATACATATAATATGCTATATGATACTGGTGTTGGGGAACCGTGGCGGATCCGGATCGCGCCTCCCGGCGAGGCAGCTGAAGAACAAAATTGGGCCGGGAGACGATCAATACAATTCAAAATTCAAATCAAGCTATGACCATTCATAGGGTGTTTCTCGGGGTTACCTTTCTGGCAACTCGTGCCTGGCTGCGACCAGTTTCGCGAGGAAACCGGCACTTCACGGTAGGCGGCGGTAGATTACGTCAATCAGGTCCACGACCGGAAACGATCTCCCTCCGATCAGCCTGCACTAGAATACTGATGGATTTTATCGCCAACGGATTCTCCTCGAAAAGTTGGCCGAAACAAATTCCGGCGATAGAGGCGGCGGCGGCGGCGACAAGCGGCGGTGGCGGCGGCGTGAGGAGAGGAAGGGAGGCGGCGGCTTTTAGAGAGACTAGGGTTAGGGTTTGATTGTGTAGTGTAATGAGTTCTGTGATTAGATCTAAGTCTACCTTAAGTAGACTTAATGATGGACTTGGACCGGCCCAACGGGCCCGGGTCCAACGGATGAACATTCGGTTCATCCCCATCACCGTGACTTCATCACAAATCCGATCGCCGATCAGATCAGACCGATCGAATCAGTTTCCAAAACTGAATACTATGATCTGAAAAACCATTTTTCAGAACCCCAGTGCAAAATGACCGTTTTGCCCCTCAACAGCGGAAATCACGATTTGACCCCTGTTGACTTTTAGGAAGTCGCACTCCCAAAATCATCCTCATGCCCAACACATTGAGCTGAGTATCCGTAGATCCGATAGCTATGCATACATCTTGGAGATCGAATAGTGACATCGCGAGTGTAACTAGGTAAACCCATTTACCTAAAACACTTCTAGTACTCTGGCCAGAGATTTATACACTATTATCCCCTCAGATAGCATAGGATATCCACGCATGTCTGCGAGCGGTGAATCCTCGACAACGATGCATCGACTCCTACATGCATCGGGGTCTCACCCAATCCCGTCGCCTAATGACCCCAAGTGAGTCGGCAAACGGGTCAAAGTGAGACGCCTATCATGTAGAGTCTCAATGACGTTTCGAGTCGTGAGGACTAATCAGTACAACCAAGACCTCGGACTTATCCACTTGACAAATGGTAACCACTTGGAAAGTCCGAACGAGGGTAGTTCGATAGATCACCAGGTCACTATCTATCTGCATGCTCAGAACATCACAATGTTCCCTACCAATGAAACATGGTACTTCGCATCACAGATACTAGTCTCAATCTCGGGCGGCCTTATCCTCATTTTGACGGCCCAATCGACTAGGAACATGTTCAGAATACACAGTGACTATTAGATGTGTTTCATCATAGCCGTCATACCAACTATCACATCTAACATACACTTTAGTGCATTCTAGGTCTTTACTCAACGCAATTGTTAATCATCATACAACACAATGAAGGTAAAGAATGCCATATAAATAAATGCGAATATCATATATAAAGATTGTCATATACAAGAGTCTATAAACCCACACGCCACAAGTTGGCTAGTTTGGCATCTACTCTAACAATCTCCCACTTGCCCTAAAGCCAACTACTCATCAGACGCAGTCCCATTGTTTCGTGATGTTTCTCAAACAACGGTCTTGGCAAGGGCTTCGTAAGTGGATCAGCAACGTTGTCTGCAGAGGCGACTCTCTCAACTGCTATGTCACCTCTAGCCACAATATCCCGGATTATGTGGTATTTCCTCAGTATGTGTTTGGATCTTTGGTGAGACCTAGGCTCCTTTGCTTCTGTAACGGCACCCGTGTTGTCGCAGTACACCGGGACTGGACCAACTCTATTAGGAATGACTCCCAACTCTTGGACGAAATTCCTTATCCAAACCGCCTCTTTAGCAGCAGCTAATGCTGCGATGTACTCAGCCTCAGTGGTTGAATCCGCGATGGTGTCTTGCTTGGAACTCTTCCAAGAGACAGCACCACCATTGAGCATGAATACAAATCCAGAGGTAGACTTCGAATCATCCACGTCACACTGGAAGCTAGAATCAGTGTAGCCTTCCAGTTTCAGTTCACCACCCGCATAGACCATGAAAATATTCTTAGTCCTTCGTAAGTACTTAAGAATATCCTTCACAGCCTTCCAATGTAATTGGCCGGGGTTGGCCTGGTAGCGGCTCGTGACACTCAGAGCATATGCGACATCCGGTCTAGTCGAGATCATGCCATACATAATACTACCTATTGCCGAGGCATATGGCACACGTGTCATACTCTCTATCTCCTCATCAGTATTCGGACACATAGACTTAGATAGAGTGACCCCGTGGCACATAGGTAGGTGTCCTCTCTTGGACTCTTCCATAGAGAACCGCTTAAGTATGG